>JBCJKH010043688.1:0-19839 GCA_039877255.1 Loriculus beryllinus
CTTCCCTGACAACCTCCTTGTATTCTTCCCAGACCACCTGTCCTTGCTTCCACCTTTTATAAGCCTCTTTTTTCCTTCGAATTTTTCTCAGCAGCTCCTTATCCATCCAAGGAGGTCTCCTGGCCCTCCTGCTGCACTTTGTTCTAGTTGGGACACAACACTCCTGAGCTTGTAGCAGGTGATCCTCAGTAGCTCACTACCACCCCTAGAAACAGTAAGAGATACAAATTCTACTAATCCATCAGATCTCTTTAAGAACATCCTCTTTTTACAGCCTACTGGAAGAAACAGACATTTAAAACGACTGAGTTGCATCAAAACACTTAAAGACCATTCAAAACACATCTCTTGTGCTCAAGCTACAGAGAACAAATGCTGAAACCAGCAACCATCCAAAACTTCAGGTCCAAAGTGTGCCTGTCTAGACAAGAAATGTCTGAAATAGGACACTTGCTTGGTCAAGTGGTCATCACGATACTGAACAATTCTTAGGGGCCTACAACTTATCCAAGCATATGCTGGAGAGTACTAAGCTCTTACAACTTCTAATTCTGGATAAGGTATCAAACATTTCTGACTTCTTTCTGTAAATGTGGGTTATACAAACAAGAACTAAGGAAATTTTAATCCTGCCATTTATTTACAAAAGACACATACTGCATCAGAACCAGTTTTGAAAGAAGAGACAGAACTTTGAACAATAATGATTTCATTTCAGGGTCTGATGTTCTTTGCAGCCTTTGCTCTCATTGTATTAGCCAGCCATCAGTTGGGATCCAGAAGTAAATAATGGCCTTCACCACTTAAAAGAAACTTAAAATAAGGTCCTCTAGAATGTTATTTTGCACAGTATTTTTTGCAAAAGGCTTTTCTGAACAGACCTTCAACTGAAAGAAACAACCACATTTCAACTTAAAGAGGCCTTTATGGAGAAGAAGATGGGGAAATGACAGAAGACAAGGAGAAATAAAATGCAGTTTCCTATTCCTACAGCAAACTATTAAGAGCTTGAATTTAAAAGGAGAAAAAAAATCCACATGGGGAGCAAAATATGAGGAATTTGAAAATTATTTCCCTTTGGGATGGCAAAATCAAATTCTTCATTTCAGAAATCAAATTCTCCGCTCATTAAACCAGCAGGAAGTAGAACAGAAAAGGCTTCAAAGGAGAAGTCTGCACAACATTCCTCATCCATCTTCACAGCTATTAGTGAAGAGGCTAGAGCTAACAATGGCAGTTTCAGCTGGCCCATACGGAAAGCAGGCACACACACAGCAGTGGGAAAAAAACAACCAACCAATTAAGATTTTCCTGCTCTGCTTGTGATGCAGTCTAAGAACATGCAATACACTGTGATCAATCTAAACATTCAGGGATTACATAGTCTCACCCACGAGATGAGAAATGTTTGAAGGAAGAGAAAAAAAAAAAAAAAAAAAAAAATAGAAATGTCAGCTCCTTGACTAAGATCCAGAAACTGTCCAGAATCCTGCCCAACCTTCCGCTCCCGCATCCACTGATTGTACATCATCTAATAATCATGTGGTTCATGCTGCTGGCTTGCTTTCAACACAAGGACAGATGCCATGAGCTTCCTATTAGCACGATACAGATGGTAGCAGCATTTGTAAATCAACATGACAGATTCCTCCAGGAAACAAGCCGATTCTGACTGCAGCATTAGGCAACACAAAAAGGGGAAGGCTCTCCTATGCTTATGGCAGCACATTGCTGATGCTTTAATTCCTCCTTTGAAAAAAAATTGTGCATGTATAGATATATTTGGGTACTGTATATTTGAGAAAAATATTAATGAAGCAGATAATTGCTGCTAGTATCTTTGCATGGTTATTTCACACACTCCTCTACCTTCAGCAGATTACTGCTTTTGTACTTAGATGTAAAAAAGTTAGTTTAAGCTAGTTTAAACCACAAGTACAAATATGCCCAACTTTACTTAATACTATAAAAACTAATACTAAAGTGCAAAATGAGTATTTTATAAACTAAAGGATTAATACCTACACAGTTAAAGTACAGTTTACAAACATAATTTCAAAGCAGAGAAATGTTATTTCTCAACTATGGTTTAAACAACATTGAATTTCACATATACAAGGTCATGCAGTGGCCATGAAGTGTTGGGGTTTTCTGGGGGGGGGGGGGGTTTGTTTGGTTTTTGAGGGGTGTTTTGTTGCTTCTTTTGAGAGCAAAGAAACCTACAGAAATATCCTTGCAGCATTTTAGCAAATTCAATTGTAACATGCATTTTGTGCAGAAAGTTATAGCTTCATTTTCACTTTCCTTCTAAAGGAACCTGAAGGTTAAGATTTGAACTCAAAATGGATATTTGCAGAAGCAGGTTCCAACTTTCTCTTGCCAGACATTCCTCTCCGTTAAAAAAATACGTTATGGTTCTGCTAATTCCATGCAATACAGTAGGAAAATAGGTAAAGTATAGCAAGGAAAGCAGTAATAGATCTACCTGAAAGGTGGTAAAGCCGACTTCAAATTTCTCATTCTCTCTCACAAAGCTCATGAAAAGTATTTTCAGACAGAACCAAGTATCAGGTTAATACAGAGTATGGAAAGATCACTGGACCGATCAATACAACACATAACATTTTTGCTAGACCTACGAATACCTGTAACAAAAGATAAAAGACTCATAAATTAGTGGATTCTGGATAAGCCTCTCAGATAAAGAAAGCAGACAAAGAACAAAGACCTTTTTCCTCTGTTCTCATACCAATACTATTAGACTGAACCAGCACAAGAGGGAATGGTAAGCCACAGGAAAGATGCTGATCATCCACAGTTTTTTAGTTCTGAAAATTTTGCATCTGATTCATGCCTATTTCAGACAACTCAGTTAGTGAAAACAGGTACAAGGATGACAGGAAGAATGTTAAGAGCTACATGGGCTGCATATGGCTCTATCTTTGCCAAAAGGAAGGTTCTGTCACTAGTCTTTAGTCGCTCTTCTGATAATGGCAGGATTGTGCAGAAGCTGTTTTCACAGTACTGGTTTTTTTCTTCGTAATATTCGGAAAGCACCTTTGTTTCTCATTCTGCCCTTTTTGAGACTAGACATCCAAAGCTAAGACTCATACTATTATTATATGCTAAAATCAATAGTTATACAACAGAGCACAAGAATAAGATAGCATATGACAGGTAAGAAATGTTATACAGGTACTAGTGTTAAATTAACTGTAAAATAACATTTTATAGTTTTTCCTTCAATACCATACCAATAGCATGGTATTCCAAAAGGCGGAATATAGTAAGAAATCACACACAACTACATGTTATGTACAAGCCCCACAATTTTATGGTGGAATCAAACCGTCACAAAGTAAGTCCAAATATCCTATTGCATACACCCTACATTAGTTTGTTACTGGCATCTTTCCCTTTGTAAATGAAAACATGTAAACTGAATTGGAATGTGCTGATGCCAATCTGTACTGTACATTACTACTTATGCACAAAAACCATACTGAGTTACAAACCAGATTTATCCATTTCTTCAGAGGAGGTGTTATATTGTACAAAATCCTGACCTATTTTGTGATTAATGCTCTAGTTTTAGTAGAAAATGTGGATGCATCTTTAAACGTTTTTATATTGGTTGTACCCACAGATTGCAGATTTCTGTAAGATCAAAACAAAATAAAGCATTATTTATATCAGATCCACTTATATATAGATTAAGCTTTACACTGAATGTAGCATGAACTGCTTCTAAACTACCCAAACTGACTGACTAAACCATAAGTGAACCACCTTGAATGAACTGCAGCACTGTGAGGAATCCATCCTGCACACTTCCTTCACTCCAGAAATATGTTTCACTAATGCCAGTTTAAAGATTTTTTTAACAGTTGCACCAACTGACTTCTACCAACAAACCCAGAGAGTGAGCCAGGTGCTTTATTTTCTGCATCTATTTTGTCCATTTCTTCTATGGCACTTAAAGTGCATCAACAGCGTAATAATGAACCAGAAGAGTTACACACAGTCCCAAACATGTCCAGTCACGTCCTGGGTTCAGCAGTAGCAGTTAGTTTTCTCCTTCTCAGTAGCTGGTGCTGTGCTGTGTTTTCGATTTTAGTCTGGGAACAGTGCTGATAGCACTGATGTTTTTTAGTTCTTGCCAAGAAATGTTTACTCTGATCAAGGACTTTATTCAGTCTCACACTTTGACAGTGAGGAGGGGCACGCGAAACCAGGAGGAAGAAAAAACAGGACACCTGACCCAAGATAGCCAAAGGAGTATTCCATACCACGCCACATCATGCCCAGTATGTAAACTGGGGAAAGTTACTCGGAAGGGCATATTGCTGCTCGAGTAAGGCTGGGCATTGGTTGGTGGATGGTGAACAGCTGTATTCTCTCCCTTTGTTATTTTCCTTACCATTGTTATTATTATTGGTGGTAGTAAGTTATCATCATTATTATTATTGGTGGTAGCTTTGTATTATATCTTAGTTACCATACTGTTCTTATCTCAGCCATTGGGAGCTACATTCTTTTTATTCTCCTCCCTCCTCCTTTTTATTCACCACACCTCCAGGAGTGGTGGCAGGAAGGAGGAGAAGAGTTGAGCAAACAGCTGCATGGTTCTGAATTACCAGTTGGGCTTAAACCATGACAAGTCATAAGCAACATTAGTCCCACAGCATGATGGTTTAAGCCCTACTGGGCTCGTCTGCCCATCAATTAGGCAACAAATAAAAGCTTAAGTGGGAACTCCTTGTAGTTCACAAAAATACGCCTGGCACTTATCAACCACAGGAGGCCTAATTCTAGCAAGCGGGTTTTGGATAGTTGGTCAGTTGATTGGTTGGGATTTTTTTCATCTATTAAAGACTTGCTGATCCACAGATTTCAAAGGACCAAAAAGAAAAACTTTTCACCTTAAAAACCACGAAATTTCCGTCCAGACTAAAAGCAGTTACAGGAAAGCCATATTACTGAAAGCAGCCAACACTTTTCAGCATAAAACCACATTACAGTGAACCACTACATCAAAAAAGGAACACTTCAGGTTTCGGCATCAAGCTTTACAAAAACATCTAGGCGACAGAAGTGTTCTTTTTCGTTTAAGTACAGTCTGATATTTTTTCCTTCTGACAGCAATATTTCCTTAATACTAAACAACAAAAAAATATTAGCTACTTATGAGTCAATCCAATTTATGCCTTGCATCAGTTTGTTATATGCCCCTCTATTCTATGGCATATCCTAACAAGAGAAACTGTAGAGTCCTCTATTTTGTAGATAATTTCTTCACCTTACACATTAATATCATCAATATACTACAAAAATCTGTCTCATCAAGTGGAATGTTTACAAAATGGGTTTGTAAACACAATTTTTGAAACAAAAACTTCCAGTTTGATTTTTAAATAATTCAAAGTTTCTGAAAATCGATAGTTCTAGAAACATCACCGTGAATCCTGCTAATCTTTATCAGCACTCCAGCGTTTTAATATTGTCAGTTCACTGATCCCCAAGTCAGTTGGACCAAAACGTAAATATGCTAGCAAACATTAGATATGAAATTGCCACATACTCCAGTAGGTTTTCTTCAAGTTTGTGGTATATAGATACATATGGAATTTTACCAATGCCTTAGGATATGCAAGCGACAATAACTCAGTTAAAATTTCTATGGGAAAATCAAGCCCTTTCCAATATAGAAGAGGTTTTACCACTTCTATTGCTGTATTCTAAGTGCCTACCTAAAAAGTTAACTTACAGCACAGAGAAAGGTTTGCTTGCTTCTCTTTAATGATTCCCAAGTAAAAAAAAAATCAAAAGAAAAAAACCCACCCTCCTAGAAGATTCCAAATGTTATCACAGCAAATTATAACAGCTTAACTTCAACTACAGGTTAGAAAGTAGGAAAAAGAACCTTCTCAATATAGTAGCAGAAAAAATTCCTCCACTGACAAATCTAGGAAGTCTGATGTTGCACAAGACACTTTTTAAGCTGTCTTAAATTTTAGACAGTTTTTATCCTTACAGACAGGAAAGACAGATGGTTTAAATCTGCATTATTTCATTGAGTTGTTGAAAAAAATGCAAATTTATTCAAGGAATTCAGATTTGTGTCTTCCTTTTCCTGCAAAATATAAGTGAGAGGGATGAAATTCAGCTTGATATATAATTTGAGTGAGATTTAATTGCAAACTAGAATATGCCACTAACTAAACAATTTTGCAAATTCTTATATGATCAGTATGCACTTTTGCTTTTCACAGGCCTCAGATAAGCACCAAAAGGAAATATGTCCCAGAAGACATGGACACACTCATGGATGGGGGCAGGAGAAGAAAGCATCACCATATTTATAGAAAAGTTCCAGAAATTTCTTTAATCTTCGGGAAGACCATGTGTACTGCTAAAAAACTTTCTAATCAGCTGAAGATTCATCCACATAACAGCTCCCACCACAATGAACTTGATCCAGCTAAAACTGTGGTAACGCCCATGGAAGCTTACTCATTTTATGACTGAAAGGACGCATGCTCCTATGAAGGCAGAGTGCTCGATTACACATGCCATCGCACAGATGGGTCTTCCTTATTACCTAAGCACAGCTTCATTGGATGCTCCTTGCTGCATGCTCCTATTGTCTTGAGAAAGCGAAGATAATACCACCACCAGTCACCTATCCTGGCTGGGCAACAAACAGCTTGAATAAACTAAGCCTGAGAAACAGAAAGAACAACACTACACAGCATTCTCTAACTAAATGAGCACAGCATGAAAGAATCAGCTCTCATACCTGTTCTACTTCTCCAAGCCATTCTACAGACTACAGACGAATACAGATAAAAGTTGATTGCACTTTATTAACTGATTGCTGAACACTGTTATTTTTTTGTCGATTTCCTCAAGAATATTATTAGAATATACAACTTCCTTCAAAAGAGGACTACAAGTAGCCGTGGTACTCTAGCGCAGTACAGGTCCCAAAATTTCTAACTTTTACACTAAAATATGTTCTGGAAAAGAAATTCAAATCTCTAATGCAGATTTTCTGTTTCAACACCTGAAAATATATTAACCTTTGGCTGTAACATCACTCTAGAAGTATACATTCAACTGGCTGTGGATCAGCATTACTATAATTTCATAATCATTATTCCCCTATGCCTCTGTCACTGTACTATCACTTTTAAACATTTTATGTTCCCCTCCTGATCACCAAGAAATGTGTTTCAAATAGTAATCTAAAAAAACTATTGCTAGCCCAAATATTGCTAAACTAACTCAAGAATTTATTTTACTGAAGGTCCTCAAGAAGACTTAGCATCCTTCCATTTTCTCAAACAAAATCTCAAACAAGTGCTTACAGCAATCTATCACATAAAAACACCTGTGCCTGTATCAGCCAATCTAAATCACATAAAAAGTTATACCAAGCCAACTTGGCAACATTTATCTTCCATCAAGCTTCTTCAGGAGTCATTAATTATACTTCCCACTTTCAGTTCTTCATTATTCAAGCCTTTTCTCAATCATTCCAATATTTTGCAGAGACTGAAATAAAGATGAAAACTCTGAAAGTGAGCTAAAACACCTGGAAAAATTAATTTTCATTTGATATCTTGAAGAAAAAAAAACTTTTCCTTGAAGAACTAACTACTTTTCTTGAAGAACTAACAAAACGCCAACTTCTTAAGGCATATTTGAAAATCAAATTTTTGAATGCCTTTCCATTTTTCGTAACATTTGTTATATTACTTCAGCTACTTGTCCTACAATGTTTTTTTATATTTTTTAATGTATTTTTTCCTTAACATATTTACATTCCACATACTGTTAGCAGCACCATCAATCACCAGTGTGATACAGATGTTTAATTTAGTTCATGCTCAGCTGAGGTATGGCAACTGTATATATCTATTCAACTTCAACCTAACAGTTTAGTGTCAGTATTTCAAGTATATTAATCTGATCCAACACTATTATTGGAGTACAACGATTTAGCCAAAAACTTCCAGCCTTCCTTTAAAAAAAAAAAAAAAAAACAACAAAAAACAAAGCAAAAAAAAAAACCAAACAAACAAACAAAAAAAACCACCAAAAAAAAAAAACCACAAAAAACAAACCTACAACTTATTTTCATTCCCATCATCTGGCTTTCTGCAATTCTTAACTCTTACTCTGTATTTTCTCTATTTCTACACTTTTCCTTTGGTTAAACCTAGTTTTCCAAACTTACTGATTCACATTTAACTTCTCCCTAATAACAGCTGCTTGGTTTTAAAAGTAAAAGGGGTCTTCACCATCAAACGTAGTGTTAGGCTTCTCTATATCATCCACTAAATACTTTATAAAACTCACAATTTTTATCCTATTACCTTAATTTAATTTTTTCTTGCAGTTAATTTGACCACATTTCTTAACTGAGCAGAATCCTGTCAAATGCTTTTTACCAAGCTATGACTGAGTCTTTATTTCCAGTTGGGATGAAATCCAAATTAATATTTTTAGATTAGTAATACTTAGTAATACTGCACATGCAAATGAGTCAGGAATTGTTTTCTAGGATATGGAGACTTTTTGAAATTACTTTCAGAACAGTTGAATGTAGTTTCTAGCATGAAAACTTTTCTTGATATCCACAATGAAGTATATTTTCTTTCTTATAAGTATATTCTTTCACGTAAATAAGCCTTTACAGAACTGTCATTCTTTTCTTGGGATGGATCATTACAAAGCAGACACTATTAACATTTTGCGCTTCAGTTCTTGCAAGATATATCATCACTGGAAACTTACCAAGATACTGGTAATTCAAACTTTTGAAACTATATTTAGCATAAAGCATCATTCTCCTTCACTTCTGCCACTTCAGTCTTCCCCAGTATGGTAAATATTGGATCACATGAGTTGTGCCACTGGGCTTCAGGGTTGCAATAGCAATATTACAGTTGTTAGCTTTTCTTCTCAGTTGCAACATAGAACAACTTAAAGAATATCCTCTAAACAGTTTCTCACGATAATGCTGTAATAGCTTTACATCAGCACGAAACCATGTTTGTTTAATTCACATTTTAACTTTACAGCCCTCATCCTCACTCTATTCTTATTAAAAAAGAAGAAATATGCCAGAAAAATTTGTATAGGCTTGAAAACTGTTCTACTCTGTGGGCATACTGTAACATTCCTTCCAATACCTTTCCATTTAGCTAAAAGTATGCAGCCATCCTACTGAGATGAAATTTATATTCCTTGTCCTTCTGCCTCTAAAAAGCACTTCCCAGACCACTGATAAAGTCTCCCCTTCTGAACAGATGATTAGACTGAAGAAAAGCTAAATTATATTTGACATATTTTTTCCTTTAAGGAGCTCTGATTTTATGCAACTGAATACATTTTCTCTTAGGAATAATTTCTTTGTTAGACCTTTTGCATATCTGTTTAAAGATTTGATTCAACCCTAGATTATTTTTTTCCTTGAATAACTTTGCATATTACATTGCAGGACCTTCTTGTGCCACTAACATTATTTCTTCTTTCACAGAATTTCGTTAGGTGTTGTTAAAAAAAAAAATCAGAACATCTGCCCTCAATGCATTTGCCATTTCCAGCTTAGATCTTGAAGATATTCCTCTCCAAATCATTTCCAGACATTTTTCTATACATGTTAGTAGTATATAAAATATATATTAAAAAAAATCAAATCACATTGATTTACAACACAGATTATTAAGGATTAATGTGTAGTAAAGCTTTCTAATAGAATTCTGTCAATCATTTCCAAGCAGTACTTTCTCATTATGTGTTTGCTGAAACTATACTATGGATCTCCACTGGTGACATTTGAGTGATAGTGACTTTGATTTCAAAGGAAATGTTTCAGGCTCATTTCATTACCTTGGAAAAGTAAAAGCAAATTTGCCTTACAAAAAGCAATTACTTCTTAGCTGACCATTGCACAATGGCAATATAAAAAAGATTTCCTATTCCACTATTCAAATCCTAAACTAGCAAACTTCTGTTTGATTTTGCTTTAAACCAATTTTACCTTGTTTGAATTGCAAAACCATTTAATCTTCATAAAGTAGGTTATTATAATGGAGATCATATTTTATTGGTACAGTACACCAACCTGGGACAAATACGGTTTTGTGGGGTGTGTTTTGTTTTGTACTTTTTGTTGGGTAAGGAAAGAATACTTAAAATCGAAAGAACACCCACACCCTTTGTGTATGCAACTTTTTCTTTGGTTTTTTTTTTTT
The DNA here is from genome assembly GCA_039877255.1 of Loriculus beryllinus. Lineage (NCBI taxonomy): Eukaryota > Metazoa > Chordata > Aves > Psittaciformes > Psittacidae > Loriculus > Loriculus beryllinus. The sequence continues at coordinate 10,266 of JBCJKH010043688.1, forward strand.
TTTTTCCATAAATACTTAAAAGAAAAAGCCTTCAAACTGTAATAAACACACAAATATATTCATGGCATCATACAGCCAAAAATCTTTCAGATGTTAAATAAAATACAAGATTTTATTCAATTATTTTTTCTCTTTGTACAACAACTGTAGGAAGACAAATAAGAGTAGAATGCTTCACTTCTGTGGTTTCTACAATGAGTTCAATAAATTATTTTGTTCCCAAGCTTGACAGCCATAAATCGCAGCTATTTACATGGTGATGAAGGTATAACATTTAGAGCAAACTCCATCTAGAGAACTCGTTAGAGGCAAAAGTAGTATCAAAAAATTATCTTCCAGGTCGAAAGAGAAATCGCAAATATTGTATTTTCTGTTACTTCAAAGTCAACATGAGTTTATGGAGCATCACTACAGTATCCCACAGCAAGCTCTATTTTAAAGTCACTTTGGAAATCAATCAATATGCATCAGCAACAAGCATATCATTCACCAAGTCCAAGGAATTAATTAGAGAGAATGGAAAGAAAATCACAATAAGCTTCCATAATTTTTGATCATTTGTTTATAGTGATTAAAATAAAATCCCTACTTATCTCTGTAATCCAGCATGTCCAGATGTGTATATTATAGGTAAGAATCATAATTTCAGCATTTTTTAAGGCCCTTCAGTCAAAATAATCTAAAATCAAAACGCTTAAATTAAAACCAAAATGAAGTAGAGAAGCCATAAAAACAATGGTAATACAAATTAGAAGTCGCAGAAATTGTTTTAGAAAAGAAGCAACATGAAATATCTTGAGCTAAAAGCAGAGGATTTATGCCCTGTGTTTGAGTGGGAGATGCGTACCCAGACACGTTAGCAACAGGAAGAATTGCTACAATGAGTTTAAATGGTAATTCCAACATTCCAGTTTTAAAAGGTAATGTAGAAGAATATCTAGCTTTGACTTTTGAAAGAGGCATTTAACATAAGCAGGCACTTCATTTTTAAAGACTGCACAATGTTGGAGATTAACATGCAACAGCTGCACTCAAGGAAAGGTTAAGAAGAGACCACACAAGTGAAAAGAATGAAAATACTTCAGACATTCCCCTGAACTTAATAACACCTTCGTCTCCTGCGTACTTTTCGCACATGATGCATACAGACAGCCATTAGGGTTGAGTTTATGATCTGATGACAGATACGGTTAAATGTTATCTTGAACTTCAAATTATTTAATTTATCTCTGTTACGGGGCCAGAATAATTTCCTGGCCACACAGCAAACTTGCTATTAAGGACTTTTCCTTATTTCAGAAGCGAAAGTAGCGGATCATTCTCCTGGTAGATGAGTCAAAAAAAAAAAAATTAAAATGCAGGTTTTCCTGTTTATTCCCCAAAAGCCTAATATTAAAATTTTCTTTTTTGGCATGTAAAGAAAAAGCGTATTTCTGAATAAAGTTACTTTCAAAAAAAAAAAATAGTGATGGCACAAATTCTCTTAAATTGTAACTCCTAATTACTTCTAGACAAGATTTTTCTCTAGATAAGAAAAATAATATAGATCTTTTATTATAAAGACTTAACAAAGATTTTTTACATACCCAAGTCCTTCTTGCAATTGCTATCATTCACCATTGAATACCTCAAATTAATAGAGCAAGAATGGTCAAATCCATCCAGATTTGCCTGGATTACATGCCACAGAAATATGGTAGTATATACAAGGCAAGAAAGTCCTTTCTATTTTCATACAGGATGTGGTTATACCCTAAGCAGACCATACAAACAGAGCGGAAATCTGTGACTCAAGAGATGAGACAAGGGTACGACAACGGTTTCTGCTTCAAGCAGCAGAGCTGAGCTGTCTTACATACCTGGACAGACCCATTTGCTCCTCCTATGATGCATACTTCTAAGATCCTTTAGGTCAGCTGGTATCCTATGAGCAACTTCCTTTGCTTTGCCTCCCACCTGAGAGGCTGAGCTGAGACCACTAAAGAATAATTCTGACAGGGAAAATGAGAATTTGAAGACAGATTCGGACATCCCTCAAAAACATGTGACCTGAGAAAAAGAAGATTTTGTTTACTCTAATACCACAAGTGATTGTTCCCAAATCTCATTCTAACACCAGAAATATTTTTTTTTCCTATGGAAATAAAAACTGAATTTATATTTTCTCCATAGCTTTGCACCGAGTAAATACAGTATTTCTATTGTTAGTAGCAGGTTTTGTATTAAGCTCACAATGCAAGCTTCAGGACCCACTGGACTTTGTTGGGGCTGCTGGAATCATGTTTCTTCTTGTTTTGCTGCAGCTGTTTTCAGACCTAATGACTATTAACTTACTTTTATGTTTTGGTTTTTTTTTCTTTTTTGCCTTTCTTTGCTTTGTACAACTGCAGAGTGTGCCATCTACTGTTTTACCTATATATGTATATATATATTTATATATATATTAATTAATAGATAATAGTAAGCATTTGGTCTGTGTTGGATGAGCTGTCTATATGATCTTACAATAAAAATCTAGAGAATGGGCATGGAATAAGAGGTGACATCTTGAATGCACAGGCATAGAACATTATAGGATGTCTCATGGCTACAAGCAAATTACTAGTTGTCAGTTTCTGGTCAACAAAGAGTGAAGTCTTAGATAAAACCAGTTACAGCTAAAAAAAAATCCAACAGATGCAAAATATATTATTTCTAAAAAGCACAGATATACTAAGGAGCTAAAGACCAAGGGAGAAAGCACAAGCAAACAGACTGTGCTGGTGAACATAAGAAACTAAATTTAATTGTATCTAAGAGGAAGAAACAACCAATGCTGTATTGGGAGACTTAAAAATCATCATAACCCATAGACAAAATATTACCACAGAAAATTTCAATTGACCAGAGGTATGTTCACACTTCCCTGTAATAAAACCTAAACATAGCTGAAACAGAAAATTTGAATTTTAGATCATCAGAAAGTGAAAGGAGAAAAAACACCTCACCAATGTTTTGTAAAGACAACTTTTGAACATGTCAGCTAGTAAACTGGCAGTGCATAATAGAGTCTGAAGCAAAACCACCAGCAACATAGTGTCATGTAAAGAAAGATTAAAAATATTTCCATTTAAAGCTGCATTATATTAGAAGTCAACAAATTATTTACTTGCCTACAGAGATGTAAACAACCCCTTCCACTGATGACATATATTACAATGTCAAGCAGAAGTGAAATAACATTGTCCTTGAATCAAAATAAATGTCAAATGCACATCACCCTCATGAAGAGAAAAAAACTAATTATGATTCTCATATATAAATTTTAAATAAGGAAAACCACATATTTCTGAAAGAGTGCTGTGTGTAAATCACTGCATAATACAAAATAAATCCCAAGAGATTCAAAGTGATTGAAACACCTTCTCAGCTTTAAACGTATATCAAAGAAATAGTTAACATTGTCTGGCTACAATGAAGTGAGGAAGAGGCTTCTATTAGAAAAGCAATATCATTACTTTACTGAAGGAATTAAATCTCCACAATAAAAAATTAACATCTTTTTCCAGCATTCTTTCCTGTTCAACAGCATTCCTCTTTCAAATTGATGTCTCCAAATTTTCTAGATATTTTTGGTGAGAAATTTGAACAGTTTTTCATAAATGTTTTGATTTTGTAAATGATGACCCTCTCTTTTTAGGTCGAATGTATAACCTCTACTAGAATACAAATGGAAGGCATAATTTTCTATATCAAAAGGTATTTTAGTTCGTATTACATAGCAGCTTCCTTTCATTATTTCCAAAGAACAACAGAACCCATTTTTAACCAGGCTATCAAAAACCTCCCTACATAGAGCTGCTTTACCGGTGCTATGCCTGTGAACAATAATTTTCATAAATTAGTTTTTCTGTAATAGCATCATTCTTTTGATTCAAAGCCTTAATATTGCACAGAAAAAAAAAAAAAAAAAAACCAAACAAATAAACCCCAACCAAACCAAAATGTCCACCACAAAGACAGACTATGACAGTAACATAAATGACTCTCAAAACAATGCATTACTGTAATAAAACAAACAATTATTTCAATGATAAATGAAGCTCCTTCTCCATACGGTAATGTTTTAGAAGCTATAGTCAACTACAGAGATTTGTATCAAAGAATCTTAATGATATTTGTGGACTCCTTCTCAACAAAATAGCAATCTTCTTTATCAAAGATACACAATTTTCAACTATGTAAACTGTGACACTTCTACCAGCATAAACACTGTACTAATGTTAGTTGTCAAAAGACATGTTAAAATCAGGAGAAAGAGGCTACAAACATCTAATAAAATTTAAGCCCAAGATGGAATGATGACAAATCTTTTGACAAAAGAACATCTATAACTCTGCAGTTAAAATTCTTAGCATCAATGAATCAGTAAGACTACATATGCTCACTGCCTCTCCATGTTCCTTTTTCCTTCTGTAATATCAGCATGGATTAGAAATAATTTTCCATAACTCTAAGAAAGAAAGAATTTTCATTATTTTTAAATGTACACTAGTTCAAAGTGGTTACAGAGATTCCAGGAATCTCAACACAGTAACGTAGCCACGCAATTATAGCAGTGCCACAGCAGATATAATAACTTGCTGCAGCTTGAGTAGAATCAGATGGATGCTTATTAAAATCTAGAGTTAAAAGTTCAAAGGAAGAACTTGAAGAAGCCAAGCTGTCCTCAGGTCTGAAACACTTTTTGATGCAGCATAGAGGCGATCAAGTCAAATTCAATCAAAGGAAAAAATGAATAATCAATTTAAAAAAAAAGAGAAGGAGAAAAAAATCACCACATCACAAAGCTAAATATTATATTAAGGTAAAGCATGCCATAAAGACATCATCAGAAACCAAACCCTTTTGTTCCCAGAACTAGCTCAGTACAATCAGCACTAGAAAGCACAAACTCCAGCCACTGACCAGCCATGCAGCATGCAGCTAAACCTAGACCTGGCAGAGGCAAACTTCCCACAGGGGTAAAGGACAATTTCATTTTCCACATTCATCCTCACCTTATTCTAGTAGTGGTTGGTATGGCCTAGTTTATAGATATCCATACTGCAGAAGAAAAAGGCCTCACAAGAGATTCAATAATTATCAGTCTACATGCAAAAGAAGGTATTTTTGTTATATTATCAAACAGAGAAATGTGGATCCAGCTAGTAACCAAAATCCACTATTTATTACACGAGTTATGTGCTACACAATTTCAATGTCTAACAGTGGACAGATATTTTTTAAAAACCCATGTATCCACATCTTTTAATGCCTCAAAGGTATCCTCTCTTCTCTACAGTGTAGAAATGCCTACGTATAAACAAAACACACTCTAAGCAGGGAGGCTGCTATACAGCAGAGACCTTAATTTTCTCAGTACTCCTGAAACAGCAGACCTGCACACCCGCTTTTGCATGAGTCGGCCCAAGCGCTGCCACTGTTCTCTGCTTAGGGATTCTCACACACAGTCTTGCACACACATTCACACACACCAGGAGACTGCATTAGAAATTCAGCCTTTTGTCCATAAGACTCAGAAACATGAGGTTTCTATTGTCATCTGGTAAACAAAAAGCATGATCAAGCAGACACAACTGACTTGGTTCCACAATGCCAGCAAAATAATGCAGCTCTCCCTCTCTGTGTGTTAACTACTACTTGTGTTGAGTATTACACTGGAGCACCTGCTGGCAATGAAATAGTCTTCCCTGGCAATCATTACAGCATTGTGCTGCTTCAAATGGTCTTCATCTCCAGTGACCTACTGCAAAAATTAAAGGCATTTTCTCCTCTTTTTCACTTTTCCATACAGAACCACTACAAAATTTGAAATTAATTTATACATGCTTCAGGTGCCATGAGTCCACTTGCTTCCAAGCAGACAACACAAGCACTGACAGAAATAGAACCCCCGCAATTAACAATACCTTGACAAAAAAAAGCCCTGAATGGGGTTTGTCAGTGATTGTACTGCAGCTTACAGAGGCATGAGAGCTGCTAAGACCCAGCCACATTCCCACTGATGGAAACAGTTTAAAAATTTACTGGATAACACGTGGCTCTCCAATCTTCCAGTATAAACATTTCATTCATAGTTCTCAGCTCTTTGAGATTTTGCAAAGAGATCTTACAGAGGCTGCAATCAAACTGTCACTTGTCAGAAACACCTAAGTCATTAATAAGTGTTATATAAACACACAGAGCCAAGTTCCCATAAGAGAGAACAGCATTAACCTTTTACATAGGTTCTTTAATATTTTGTAATGCATGATTACCAAACTACGGTATATTACTGTGTTACTGATAAATATCACACACTTACAAATTATCTTATGTAAGCAGACCAGATTATTAAAACATTTCTATCAAACATATTTTTTCTCATTGATATACTACAGAACAGAAAATTTAAAGTAAAAAAAAAAAACAGAAAAACAGGATTTTGTATTAAACTTAGCTAATTTTCACTTGGAAAATGTTTAAGCCAAAAGCCACCTTCTGCAGCTAAGACTTGCTTCTCTGCATCATGCATTTGTTTATTTATTAACACTGAAAATAAATAGTGACTTTAAAATGCAAAGGTTTTACTCTATAAATAATCAATTCCAAATACGGAGTGCTATAAATATTTGAAAACAGTCAAGCAGGAAAAAAATGTTTCTCATCTTAAAAAGAGTTGCAATCTTTTCTTTTTCTTCCTTCACAAAGAAAATACTAAATGAACCTTGCATTAATTTACAATATTCGTGTTCTTACTTGCAAAAAGACGCATGGCAACTTAGAATCTGAACATGCTTAAATCCATTTACTACTCGTTTTCTTTATATAGTGTACAGATGATAGGCTTGGTTTCTGTGAAGTTTCTACCATACATTCATGTTCATTTTTTATCTCATACTGTGTAACTAACATTCATTTACTTACATCCATGTTCGGTACTCAAATGTTCCTCTCTAGAGCTTGCTTCAAAACTACATACAGCTCTTCCTAGCAGTCTGCAACTGCAGAAGAAAAAAAACCCAGCCCTGAGTCATACAATGTCTTCTCATGTAATAAAGCCCAAAGACACCCGGATTACAAGACTCAGGTCTTGTTCGGACATTACAAAGGCTCCTTACTGCAGATTACAACGTAAAAATTTAACTTCTTCCCTACCCTTGCCATAATGAAGTACCTGTATTTTCTCCCAGCAGCCTGGTGCCAGGCTTGATGGACTCCCTTCAAGGAAGTTGTATATGGGTGGAGAGAAGGGACAAGTCAAACACTACACAACTTGCATACAGGCTTAATTTTGATTACCCATTTGTTGCTGTTAATAAAAAGCAAACATGCACCACCATAAAGAGATCTAGAACACTATTCAAGGGCATAATGATCAGAGTCTAGAAAAGTAAGCGAACGTAAAAAACTACTACAGAGGAGGAGCACATTAAAGTCAAGCTTGCTCAAGGGTCAACAAAATAAATACCTCTAAAAAATATTTGCTGTATAAAAAAAGCTACTTTTAGGTACAAGTAACTGTCCTCTGCTGAGGAGTAGGCATGAAACTAGGCTCTAGAGCTCTTCCAAACAGTTGAGAGCATGAACAATTCAGACTGTCAGCAGCAGTAAGTTTCATGTGACAACATTTTCAAATATATATAAATTGAACTTTTTTCCAAGCTGACCTTTAACAGCAATGGCTTGCCTTTTCACTATATACAGTCTGCAACAGAGATAACATTATACATTCAACATAATCCACCAACATAACCGATATCCTCATAATATATAAATCTTCCTAATGAATAAAGCAGCATACATTTGAGGAGCTGGAAATTATGTGACCCTCTAAAGACTGTTCCATAACATAAATGCAGAAACACAGGGCTTGCCAAAATCCTTGTATTGACTGTAGTGTTATCTGGTATACACATGTGGACTACTTCAGTATACACACACTCACAACTTCATGTGACAAGCCTCAAGTTTGCATAGTTAAGACCTCTTTCCGAACTAAAGTCATCAGCCTCCTACTAGAATTAATATAAAACCTACATCCTACATATAAGGTACATAGCAGCTATTTGAAAGTTGTTAGTACTGTGAAATACAGCGTTGAAATAACGCATGGCAAAGCACAAAAGGGGTGAAAAAAGCACAAGTTCCATTTGTGCTTCTTTACACAGCTTAGCTGCTCCTGAATGCTTTTCAGTAGGCACGGCATCCAGTGGAACGGTAATACACACTAAAGGAGGATCCACATGAAACAATTTCCAAGGCAAGCTCTGACAGAAAGATGGCCTTTCAAATCATATAATACAGTCACACTGCCTTTAGTAAAACATATATTTTCCTCTAATTCTTTTTCATTTATAAATTAAGCTCTGAAGATTGAAAACATGTATTCAGGTCACTCAAGCTGATAAGGGAATGTTTACTATACCATGATAAAACAAAGGTGCTGACTCACTGTTTCAGCTTCCATAAGAACTCTTTAAAATTGATTATATTGATTACAGCAAAACCAGATTTCATTCAATCAACTGCATTTCCTAGTACTGGACAAGAAAACACATTTGGCATATATTTGGGATGTGTAACTGCATTTATTAGTCTCATATTTTATTATGTACTTGATTTGTAGAAGTCACAGAATTATGGAAAATGCTCTGATGTATTATTCTGTTTTGAAAAGATTCAGATTACATGCACATGCAGACAAGTGCCACAGCTGAATATCTTCCACTGATGACAATACAGTGATAAAGGTCAAATTATCTTCCATTCTTAGAATGCATTGTTATTTCTAAAACAATTTCTTTCACAGGGTTCTCCAAGTATGGGTTTAAAAAGACTCTTTAAATATTAAACACACCAAAATATTGATGGATTAAATGAGACCTAGTTTCACAATCATAATGCACAGTGTTTAGTGCACAATGTTTTCTTTGTGTTTAGTACCAGCTTTTAAGAGAATGTCTTGCATTTTAAAATAGACTCAGTTCCATTATCATAGATGTTTTCTGCTTTTGAAAACATTCAGTTATTCAGATATATTTTTTTTAATTTCCCAGATACTAATCCCCTAGTGGGATAATCTCATACCAATCCATATGGGAAAGCAGTTTTGCAGATCAACAAATCCTACCATTATTTGATGTGATCTACGAACAACTTAATTGAAACAACACAAATTCATTAAGAACGGTTCTTAAGCACATCCTAGTTAATGTAAATGACAGACAGTTTAAAACAATGAAAATGTTGTTACGACCAAAAGATGAACCCATTCTCATATTAAGTAAATCCAGGATTTTCTTACATGCACAGTACATTCTGGTTGGTCACAGGTAATAGTTTTATATCAAAGGAAATGAATTACTTACAACAACTGACCCGCAAGCAGTGTAACAACGTACATAGAAAACATAGAATCATAGAATCGTTAGGGTTGGAAAGGACCTTAAGATCATCCAGTTCCAACCCCCCTCCCATAAGCAGGGACACCTCACACTAAACCATGCCTCCCAAGGCTTCGTCCAACCTGGCCTTGAACACTGCCAGGGAT
>JBCJKH010043690.1:0-19557 GCA_039877255.1 Loriculus beryllinus
CCTCTGGGGAAAAATATTCTCTGTTCTGAAATACCACCTAATGAAATCTTTAAATGCCATCTCCACTAATCTTATATCCTTTAAGAAAAATTCTGTTTTTTCTAATCTTAGTGCACCAAATACCTTAGAATATTTATTAATGACTGTTTTTACTTATAATAAATTACTGAAAAAACAGTGAAGGAGTTTTAATGCCCTAGTTGACTATTCATTGTTATTTCTGATAGTCCTATGAAAATAATTTTCCCTACTGCATACCGCAACTCTTTTCCCAAATCTAGTCCCATAAATGCATTATCTGCTTTATTAAAATGATTTTCAATATGGTGTGTCACAAAACCTGAACTATTAAAAGCACCAGCTATTGTGTGACCTTCAGACAATGATTGTCAGGCTACAGCTACATTTACCCTGATCATTGTCAAGTGAAACACAGATACCGGACTCCTGAAAGTTTTGTAACACAATTTCTTTATGTACACAGTCACAAAAGAAATCTCTGATGAAAACCATCTTGGATTACATAATTTATGGAGTCAAGAAATTATTATACAAACACTCCTTGAAAGGAGTGCTCTTTGACATCAAACAGAAGGCTGGTAATAGGATTCAAAAATAAACTGACATAGTACCAGTAAGCTTAATGGTTACACAAGTTTTTAAGCAATCTTTTACTTGTCATAGCTTAATTACTATTTCTTATGTGGTGCTGTACATGGTGTTACAAAATTCTTTCACACAAGAAGCTTTATTTGCATGGAAATTCTACATTCTTGCTCTAAAAATGCACGAACAATAAGATGAAAGAAAAGCTACAGGACACTTCAAGCAACTGCAGCAAAGGGAAACAAAAACACTGGCACATTAAGCTTTTCGAACAAAAATGAAGTTAGACCGACACAGCCATAAAATAAAAGCATCTCAGAAGGCTTTTTTGAGCATGACTGGTCAGACATATCATGGAATTTTGCTTTTATCTATACTATACATACCCATTACTAAAGTAATTCACTAATATACTCTATGTTGGCCCACAAATAAACGCACAGGTGAATACACATGCAACACAGAAAATTAAATGGAGTTGGCAACAGCCTTTCAGTTTGCCAGGGAACTTACTGGCTTGGATGGATGACTCAATAAAACCTCAGGGTGCTAAAGGGAGAAAAAAAGACAGGAAAAGATGGGGAAAGTTGGGGATAGGAATAGTGTGAGAGAGAAAAAGAAAAGATGTAACAAGAAAAGAATTTAAAATAATAACCACAACATTAATTTACTAAGATGACAGAATCTTAATTTGTGATTATAGCATGCATTACTAATGAGCTTTTGAAACTTGAGAAACATGGACAATTACCCCTTTGCAAGTTCTAAACTTGTTCTTGATTTCTCAGTCTTCACACTGTTAATGTAGCCCTGTGTTTGGGTTTTACAGGTTGAGACGGACTTTAATTTCTAGTGCTTCACTTGTATCAATTACAAAGCAGCTAAATGATTTAGAAAACTAATTCAGTAACTGACACTATCAGAAAGCTGAACACACTTGCTGCGGTTTCCTTCCTTTTAAAGACATCCGGATTTCAATTTTCCTTTCTAGGTTGCTATGCTGAATACATCACTTATTGTCCTTTCTTTGAAGATAAAAAAATCATCAGCTGAGAACAAGAAATAGTATTTCTATCTTATCTACCAATATTACCAGTAATGTTTTCAGCAGGAAATTCGTGTGAACAAAAATAAAAAGCACCTGAGCCTGTATTAGACTAGCTGAGCTAAGTCTTGTGAAACACAGAATTTGGGTCAATGCTTCGGTCATTTTTTCCTGTGTTTTGAAAGATACCAGCCTCCGGAACTTCAAGGGAGAACACCACAGCAGAAAAAAAGCACCCTCTGAGTGAGCCTGTTGAATCTAGAGGTATTTTCCTGGCAGGGAATCACTGCTAACATTCTCTGATGAAAAGTTCCTAGAATGCATCAAGGGGATGTTTGTTAAAATATGGTTTTGGACTCTTTCTTTTCTCTAACCTTGATCCCTTTCAAATAAGGAAAACATGTATAGGGAGGAAAGCTATGCACTGGAAATGCAGACAGACAAAAATCTGCTCATCTTTGTTGGAACCAATTACTGTATTAGTTGGCCTCTCCCAATGAGAAAACCAGAATGAAACAAAGCATATTGAATGGGAAAGACAAGACAGAAAAAGCAAGTATCCTGAAGAAAAACAACTAGAAGAAAGCTTTTTTCACTGTAAAACTATTAAGTTAAAATAGAAGTTTGAAAAATGAGTTTCCCAATTAAAAAAAAAAAAACAACAACAAACAAAACAACAAAACAAAAAAACCCAACAAACCACCACATGTAAAAATAACACTTCACAGAAAAACAGGAAAAGAACTCCCTGTGTGCGACTTCCCTCTAATGATTCCACCTCAGCTAAAAAGGAGACTATTTAAGGCAGGACACCAGGCCATGTAATGATTTACATAACCATGGTATCATTATTAAAAAACCCAATCCCAAATATGATAAACATTGCAGTTTTATTTGCTGAGACAGAGATCAACATAAAGTTGTCATTAGTAAGAAGAGAAATAGTAACAATGAAAAGCAGACACTTCGAGTCAGACACTGGAGACTTCTTACATGGAAAGAAAAACAATACCAGGAACTTTTCAACACCCTCAAACTCCAGTTGTTTAATAATATTTCAGTTTAGTGTAAAGTTAAATCACTTTTAAAGAAAAAATGGAAGCTTGCACTGTTTATGATTTCTCAAAAGTTCACTGTTTAGAGAGTAGCAAGAGTTTTTTCCAAGGGCTGCCCAAATCTTTTTTATCTAATGGCTTAATGGCTTAACAGTAGTCCCATTCAGTTTCTTCTGTCAGCTTTTTAACTTCTAAGGTTAATAGATTTAACTTAAAGTATTCAAACTGTTCAGTGGAAATAAGAGGCAAGGGAAACAAGATTGATGCTGGACACATCTCCATCCAAACTGTAATGGAAATAACCTAAAAGAATAAGCTTTTTGCCATTTGCTGTGATGACCTAAATGAGAGAGTCCTTCCTGCATGTCTTACGCAGAAGAGCGCTACGACAATGTAATAAAACTCAACATAATAAACCTCTAATTCAGCTTTAGACTTGAATGCTCTTTGGAGCCATTAGTTTTATGGTTAACTGTGACGGTCACTTGCAATTGTTAACAATACAGATGTGTAAACCTGAGGTTTTAGAAGCTGGATTCTCTCTCGGAATTGTTTCAAGGATGACAAGGAATTAACCCACCTTGAAAATGTCAGACTGCCAGAATAAATATCTGCAGCGTATTTAAAGAGAGAAAGCCTCTTAAAAATACATTTTTCTTCTTTTCTGCAAGTGACAAAATACATTGGTAAATTAAAAGCAGCTGGAAAAGAGGTTAATAAAGAAATATCTAAACTCAGTCGTAAGCATAAAACATCCAAGTGGTTGCTAACTACTTTTTCTTGAATAACCGAGAGTAACTATGACTTAGTTCTAGAAAGCAAGGAGGATCAGTGGTAGAAGTGGTTTTTTTGGTACAGCTTGAGGAAAGCAAATGCATGGTTAGTTACATGTAATCGTACCAGGGTCCTAGAGTGTTGATTCCTTTTAAGAAAGCCACTGTGGACTGCCTTATCATCAAAATAAAAAAAATCTTTCCATTGAACTTTGATTTCCCCTTGAATAAAAAGAATGCAGAAGGCCAACCTTACACAGCATTTTAAAAAGGAACAAGTATGATTTTGTCTTAGTAGGATGTGAGAGATCACTTTAGGGTCTCTGCACAGGAAACAATGGTCCAAATGCCCTAATAAGCAATAATGCTTGAAGCAGAGGACCAGATATCCAGAGTATTACAGAAGGGCTTTATATACACATAGGTAATGGCACGCTATCAATTTTCTTTGCTTGTAAAACTGAAACTACCCTGACTGAATTATTTTGAGAGCTTCTTTGGATTGGAAGATGCAAATCCATTTGTACTTACAATGCAATGAATTTATACTCATTATTTTTCTCAGAACCAAACTAGGAATACAGTTATTTGTTCCATAGCTGTCCTGTACAATCAATAGTGCTTTTAACATTTGAGCTATTTGCCCATTTTAACCCTCATGAAAAGGGTCACCCTCTTAATTACTTCCTGGGAAAAAAAAAAGATATTATAAAAATATATGGTCTTATGAAGTGGCTCAGTGTCCTTATGCAATGTTCCTGGATACTAGCTATTAAGCATAATCCTCTCTGAAATGGAATAAGCAGAGGTAGGCCCTAAAGGAATTATAACGAAGAACTGTCATCACAGTGCAAATTAACTGCATGTTCATCTTTTAGGTAGCAATGCTTGACCAGATTTTTGTCAACCTCCACACCCACTTATACTACTGATATACTCACTGCTTATAGTGAGGTAAGTGATCTCAGGAGGAGCAGCAGAAAGCAGTACACTAACAAATGCTAAACAGACATATTCTCTAATTGATTGAATTTCCACAACTGGCTTTTCATCACCTATTTGTTATGCACTCTCCCAGTTAGAAATTTCACTTTTTTTTTTCTTAAAGTAATTTTAACAATGTTCTCCACTGTGGTTGTCTGCCCACAAACTAATACTATCATCCAATTGCCATAACAGCCTCTGGCAAATCTTAGCTACAACATATTCCTCAATTCCTTACTAGTAACACACTGACAAATGGTGAAACTGCAATACATGAGAGAGAATTCAAATGAAAGGATCCTTTAGGACTTCTGAAATACTCACCCGCTCTACGCTACACTGAAAACAGCCTGTGAGATTACTCTACATGTACACAGGATCTTTTCTTGCTACTGTACTTTGTTGATACTGAATAACAGAACTGCTTCTTTTGTGTACCAGAATTAAAAAGAAGGGCAATCGTGTCTAGATACAAGTATATGTGTAAATTTCACTTACACAGAGTTCTCAGGTGCATTAACACCCACCTTCTACCCACACAACAGAAATCCTAAACAGATCTTAACTGATGACTCAAAATTTGTTCTCACATTCATTTGAGAATGGGCACTCCTTCTTTTCCTGGGTAGATGTAAAGAAACAGCTAGAACACCACAATCCAAGATATAAGTTTCTTTAAGAAATCATGTTGCTTTTTGTCTTGTTCTGTTTTTCTAAATAGAAGTGTTACCACTATTTCAATTGGTGTGTTCTGTGCTTCTTCACCACCTGCTCTTTTAAAATCAACAAGTTAAAACCAAACTAATGTTCCTCTAAACAGTGTAGTATTTATGCTACTCTGCGCCAACATAAAAAAGGCTTGCAATGCGGACATAACCCAAAGATTCTGTTCAAATGAATTCATTTGCTTGCAATAGAGTATTTCTTTTCTGAACAGCAAATTCCTAGCAGTGTATCAGCTGTGACTGGCAATGAGATTAAAACAAAAGATCACACACTTCACGGGTGATACATTCTTTTCATTTGATTTTATGCATTCCTATGGGCTGGGCAAATCATGCTTCTGAATTTATCACATTAACACCTACAAACATTGATAATTTATATGTGAAATATACAGCTGCTAATTTTTCAGCTGTTACACCAGCTTAATGGCACAGTTACTGCTATGAACTGTAGTGAAGCATACTAAGTCTTTAATTCCTAGTACCTGTTAAAAAATAAAATCAACAGCACTTTTATTGCATGTAAATGACATCCAAAATTAGCACCAGTGTCTGAAAGTTACTTTCTGACCGGCTTATCTTGTAGTATGGACACAACTTCACAGTTCTTGCTGAAAACCAATTCACAGAATTCAAACTTGAAACCCAAAGTTTTCTATGTAGACGTGGCAAATTTGTCTAACACTGAATGTTTACACCATATATTTAAATATGAAGTGAGATTACCTTCTTCAATTGAGTTTCCATCTTCAAACATTCTTCCTTTTTCTGTTCCAATGCAATTTCTAGTGTCTTGAGTCTGGAATCTTTCTTCAGTCCTGATGAAGCTAAGGATGAAGCATGTTCCTTCAGGTCCAGTAATGATGACTAAAATAAAAGATGTAAAATAACTATCAAGTAAATACTCTCAATGTGCAATAACTAGTTTCTTTTTTATCTTTATTTTCTTCCTATCCCTTCACACTGTGTGCAGGTCCCAACTTTGAACAACGTATTTTGTCAGGATGTTCATGGCACTGATTTAAGACAGCTTGATTTAATTCAGGTTTTCCGGATCAGAATAAAATCTCGTTTAAATTAATTTAAAAATAAATTTTAAAGATAGAAAATTTTGTAAGCAGGAATTTGCGTTTCATGTTTCAGTCATGTTTAAGAAAATTTGGTTTTAATTAAAATGCTATTTAAAAATCATACATGCATAGCTGATTTGGCTGCTGTATCTAAAACTGACTTTTCAAAGCTTTTCTATATACTGCTGCTATGGGGTGAAACTGATTCATGCTACCTACCACCAAAAGCCATCTCAGCTTCTTGTTTTGTGAACCATTTTAATGTTTTTTTCCTGTTAAATGTTGCCTTTCACGTAGACAAAATATTAGCACTTCCTGGATGCAAGTTTTTTCTTTTGTATTGCTCTACTTCGATTGTGTTTTGAAAAAGACAATAAGCAAACTTGAATGTTACAATTCCAAGAGAGGAACAGAGAATGTTTATATTTCTCTAATGTAATTAGGTTAATTTCTCTAACCAACTGGCTCATTACCAACAAGCAATTTAGTTATCAAAAAAGAACATTTCTCGGAGTCAAAAGAACTAGCTATACTGTCTGCATAAAGGAATAAACATTATCTGCATGCTTTTAGCACCTGCAGCATTGACCAGCCTCTCTCCTTTCCTTCGTATATTTATACAGGAATCAGCTTGTTCTCCACCTTCCGCTGACTATAAGCAGAGCTCCAGTAAATGCTATCACTGACCATTGCTCATTTGCTACTAATATGATTAACTGCTGCAAAGGGGACTGTGTGCTATCCATAAACAGGTGGTTCTGAAATGTTTATGCTTGGAAAACTCCTCAAACAATCTATTTTACCAGATAAACTTGTTGAAGTACCACTATTATAAAGGAACGGTTTTCTTCACCTCAAACATAAGATGCACATATACAACAAACAATTCTAACACAACAGATTCATTCTGCTGGTTAACCTCTTTCTCTGTGAGATCTCCTTGTAAAATGCTGACTCTCTCTTTCAGGTCCTTAATGTCTTTTTTGTAGTTGTCGATCTCTTCCTGTTTTTCTCGTTCATCTCTGTCACGCTGCTCCTTTAGGCGCTCAATGGTCTTTTCCTAACAAAAGAGAGCGCTCTGTGAAGAAAATCCTTCTAAGTTCAACATCTGAGACTTCTTATCACAACACTTCTTACACACTGTAGATGAGGAGGAATGTAGGATATCATAGAATGGTCAGGCTTGGAAAGGACCTTAATATCATCTAGTTCCACCCCTCCTGCCATGAGCAAGGACACTTTCCACTAGACCACTGCCATTTTCTTTTCCTTATGATTGAAAAACAGATTCTCAAAAAGGAGGAAACTTGAGAAATCTATGGATTTATTGCTAAGAAATACCAGGCTTTCTGTATCTCTGAAAGTTCACTGTACTGTTACAGTCCAACACAATTTATCTGGTTCTGATAATCAAAATTGACTTAGACCAGGACACATCATATATTGCTTCCTTACTTAAATCTTGTTTTTCCAAAATGCAAGGTTGTCTGTGGTTCTACTCAAAGAAAGGGCTGTAGTGCATATGTGACACCAGGGTCAACATACAGTAAGAAAGGGCAGTAAAATAACCTTCCAGTACACCAGATATCAACGGAGCTTTGGTTACCTTGTTATCTGAAGGGATGCAAGTGAATCCCCCAATGTCAGGAAGGCTCTATATTTATAGAAGGCTTTATATTTATAGAATCTGACAGACTAAAGAAACTGTGACCCTGGTTCTCTGGGAATCAAGAAAAAATATACAGTAAATCCAAAAGGTTGCTCCACTAAAACAGAATAGACAAAGCTATTCCCTCAGTCAGCTGTCTCCTGAGAGTTGAGCAAGCATAAAGAAATGTTAATTATCAGGATAACTACTCATTTTGATTCAATACCGTGAATTAAAACTCCATTTCACACAACAAACTTGAAAAATTAATTTATCCTTAAAATATCTGCGCGAAGAAGAAGGCAGGCAGGCAGGAAAGAAAGGGCAAAAAGCAGAAGAATCTACAGTTGAACTGTAAGGTACTCCACAATCATACCAAAGATGCACCACATAAAGAGAGGACTGAGAGAACACCAAGCTCTTTCACCACCACACAAACTGATGATAAGTAGCTCATGACCAGAGCGATAGGCTGTGGCTCAGCTCTGCCTTCCTGCCCCGCTTATGGTACCGGGGGCAGTTCCCGGGCTAGCTCTATGGATATCCTGCAGTGCCCTCTAGTGAGGAACCCACCGCTGCAGCCTCCACACATCCCTCAGTCGGCAGAGACAAAGGATGTCACTGGGGCTTAGTATTAGAGATGTCTTGTACAGAGCCCATGAAACACACGGAAAAGCCGGCTTTCGAGAGGTTATTAGTAGAAGGAGTTTTCGAAGGAAGGGATTAGGCTTTTGATACTCACTTTTTCTGCAAGTGCTTCTTCCAGCGTAGTCAAGGCAGTGTCAGTATTTGTGGTGTCAGCCTGCAAGGATTTCACTCGATCCTTTAAGCTGCTCATTTGTTTCTCCTTGTCTCTTAACTGTTCTTGTAGATTTTCAATCTTAAAGAGCAGGAATAAATTTTAAGACAAGAGCAAGCAAAAGCATGCAAAATAATTTTAGGAGTGCAAACTCTTAAAAATATTCTTAGAGCAAAGGAATTAGGCAACAGCCTAGTTCCTATAATCCCACATCAAAACATCAAGCTATGCACCAAGACCATCAAACATTAACAAGAAATCAGTAACCTTTCTGATAATCAGCAAAGAATTCAGAGCAGGAAAGTCTAAATAATATTCACAAGAAAAACAGAAAGAAAGAGTATTATTTCTCATTTCTGTGAATGCTGGGCACTATATGACTGAAGGACGATCAATGGATTAACAATATGAAAGGAAAAAAACTGAGAAAAACATTATTGCATATGTAAACCAAAAAAGGCACTTAATAATTAAGAAGTTGCGAAGAAGTATTATTTTAAATATTTCTTTTGGTACTGTCATACTCTTTACTGTACTGGCATGTGGCTTTTTTCATCTTACATGGTAATTTGCTGTATGATGGACTAACACAAAGGATCATCCCCTGGGTAGAAAATATACTAGTCGTGTTTTCTGCAGGTGTAGAATTTGATCCATTATATGAGTTCTGAATATATCTTTTGACAGACTGAGAAGACCTCATGCTAAACCCATTTTACGCATACATAAACATCACAAGAAACACACCTATTTACATTATGGTAACCTGTTGAAAATAAATTTATCAGCAAACCAAGTACAGATTTTTCAGTTGATTCCTCTTTGTTGTTGTCGTTGACACATTCTTCTTGCATCAGCAAACATACATCATAAAATGGTGTACCTATCTGCAAAACACTTGCAGCAAGATATTCTTTCAAAGACATTTGTAAGAAAGAATGCAACCAGGCAACCCCGTAGGCTATCTAGTCCAGTATTTGCAAACTGAATGCACTAACCAGCTTTTTTGCTTCACCTGTTGAACTGCAGTTAGCAGCTCCTTTGTTAGTTGAAATGCAGCAACTATCTCCAGGTTCTACTCTTCAACACTGGAAAAAACACCTGCTGTGATTACAGATCAAATGGTTATTTAGACACACGCACTACTACTTTTTTAACCTCTATTAAAATTACATCTGGAACATAGAAAATGGTCTAGATCTGCAATGATAAATGCAAAAGATTTCGCAGAAGGCTGAACATCTAGTCACAAATAATGGTAGATGTGTTACAGGTGGAAGCTAGGAGAAAGAACAACCTAATTCAGGGAATCCCTTGCTAACATTCCTCTCTAAGCCATGGCCATAGGAGGAATCTTCTGATATAAGATTCTTCATACTAATTTTTTTATTTCACCCATGCAGGCATGTGTAAACTTACATCCAGCTATACACAATCTATACATTACTAATAGCAGAACAACTACATAAGTTTTTCTGTTGTTTCTTAAAGAATGGACTGAAATTGATTCTGGTTTATCTTCATCATTAGTTTATATTACAAAAAACTCATAGGTCTCTGTTATGCTCAAAACTTAAATTTGAGTGCAATGCAAATGACACTACAAGACAAATTTTAAAGAGCACCGAAACACCATAACCGGTGCCATATCATAGGAGTCAGAAATAATGACAAGAACTGAAAATTCCTTCTTTATACATTCACATCTATTATTTAACGCCTTACTAACATACATTTGTAGCCCATGGAGCCTCAGAAAGATCCCTACTCGTTCTGACCAAAAAGTTCTCCTAGCGTCCACATGTACAGCTTACCAAGGAGATAACATCCCCAAGAGCAGCCTACGTGGCTGCTTTTGACCTTAGGAGCTGTCAGTGTCGTCAGCTGTCTAGACAGGCTGGCTGTTTAGAGAGCCAACCATGAAAATATACTACAAAGAAGGCAGAGCTATTCTTAGACTCATGTTTACTTCTGGAGGCGAAACACTCTCGCAAAGGCTCCAACTGGCTGAAGAGGGGATCGTGCAGTGACTTTCTGCTGTGAGCAAACCACACACAAGAGAGAGCTAAATAATTCAGCTTTGGCAGATATTAAGATGCTTGCCAAGGCAGCACAACCATTTGCACAAGCAAAGCACCCTTTTCATGTTTCAGTAACACTGTTTACTGTGACCAGAGTGAGATGATAGCTGTACGATAGGACTATATATGACTGCTGCATCTTCCCTTTGTAACTGCACCCTCCTGTACACAAACATAATGTAATAACAAAAAAATTAATGCTAGTGTATTGTGTAGGAAGTATGAACCTGTCTATTCTTTCAGTCTACGTGGATACTTTTCCATTGGAGTAATGAACGGTGGTTTTTGTTATCATTCAGGGAACAGAAGGTACAATTAAATGTTCTAAGCCATACCAATAGATAGGCACTACCTAAAAAACCTACTCTACCTATGCCTTTTGTAGGGTCAGATAACTGACAGTCCCCAAACAAGGGCATGATTTTTAAACTACAGAAAACTGGAACTTGCACAAAGTCTCAAAACTGAAACATTTGTATAATAACACATGCAAACTTTCCTTATGAAATCACAATCAACAAAAAAAATAATAGCCTTTATTCCAGTTTTCTCCAAAACCTGCACCACTGTAACAAATAATAACTAAACTATAGGCTCTCTAAAATTACATAATCTGAAGAAGAACACAAAGAATAGCCTACACTTTGTCCATATAGTTAATGGAGATTTCATTCTTATGTCCTTGGAAGTAGTTTGAGAATCTTTTAAAAAAAACCCCACGTAATAATGATATTTTACCATCCTTTCTTCCTACAAAAAAAAAAAAAAAAAAAAAAAAAAAAGTAATTCTGAACAAATTCTCAAACAACTGCTAAAAACAAAACAGAGAACAAAACCAGGATCTTTCTTTTCTCCCTGACAAGAGAGGAAAGAAAATGCACTGGAATCTTCAAGCATTCTGAAAAGCATAAAGGAATTAGGATTGTTTAGCCTTTAAATATTCAGAAGATGACATATGTCCTCTGAAATGTTCTACAAACCTATGGAAGATATATATTACTGTACCATCTTCCCAAAAAGGAAAAATAAAAAATATATACTATTATTAGATTCTTAACAATCTTTATTTGTGCCATATATACATAATTCACAGGGGAAAGACATCAATCTATAGCTGAGTTTACAACACTAAGCTTATTGTAAAGGTACACATACGTACACTGGAATCATCAGCTCTGCATGCCAATTTTCTATCAATAATGGTTTACTGAAATCTTTTTTTCCAACATTACCAGTTGTCAGGTACTATCATGTTTCAACCTGGGTGATTTATTCCTAGTTGCATGGAACTAATTATTTTGCCTTCCAGCCCTGAAGCATGGGAGCAGAGGCAAAAGAAGTTTCCTTTGGCATTCTGTTCCAAGGGCAAGGAAGCATTCTACTTTTTGCAAATACCAATCTCACCCCAAGCACATGCAAACTAAAAACAGCTCAAGGATTTAAATGAGACATGTCTAGTTTAATGTCCATCAAAGCCACTAGATTCCCATATTCCTCTAGTTTAAGGTTACTAGCAGATCCTTTATATCATGCCACATCCTTCCGTAGAACCATTGTCAGCCCTAGGATATACGGAAATTGAACACTTGGAAAATAATTTCTATTGTACCAATGACTTCTGAATTAGAATAAATGAAGTGGGTTTATGAACTTGTCATTCAATCTTTTTCCTCCTCCCACCATGTTATTGCAAAAGAACCTTTATCCTCCTTCAAAATATATATTGTTGTAACAGAATTAATTGCATTAATGTTTCATTTCCAACTTTTAATTTTCTTCTTGCTACTCTTTTGAGTTTACAAGTTTGACTTGTAAAAGGAATAAAGTGGTGAAAGAAAAAAAAAAATCATATATATTATTTGAAAAATATATGTAAAATATATTCCTAAAATTCATATATAGATATACATAATAGCTGATAAAAACTTGATAGCCAGCAGTCATACTTAATGTTGCTAAAATCCCACAGTATTTGAGAAGCTGAGAAAGGTGGGTTTGCATCAAAAGCAGGATGAGAACATAACAGTTACAACAGACACTGTCACATTGTTGCATCTGACATAATAAATGGTTGCTTCACAATAAGGAGTAGAAACTCAGACGGTACCTTCAGTCTTGAGTGATCGTGCAAGAGAGGTATACTACTGGATTTGTAAATATTACCACATTTCCAGATGTTATCTTTGGAGACCATAGTGAAAACCTACAAGCAGATATTACTAGTCACTTTTGTAAGATTAAGCTCCAGTTTTACAAATGTCACACTGAAACCCCCATCCTTATAACTGTCTTTCTACTGCAGATCTTGCAAAAGTATCACTACAGCTCTCCTGCATAAATTGCAAAAAATTTATGTTGAGTTTAGCACAAACAAATTTCTGAGGCAAGCTTAGCTCACCACTACACAGACAGAAGAAATCTGATCTTTTGTATGTGTTAGGCTCCATTTGAACCTCCAATATAAGGTTAAAATGGTATCTCACTGGGTATCTCACTTTCAAAGCCCCCAGTGAAATAAAGCCTCTAACATGACTATCTTTCATATTACCATACTGAATAATTAGACTGAAAGTGATGTTCTTGCCATTCATTTTAAAGATTAAATTTGCAAAACTAGCAACAATGGGAGGAAGCTGAATGAATGCTGAAGCTTCAGGCATACCACGTCTTGTTGCAAGGTTGATTTGAGAAAAGAATGGTATGTGGAAGAAGTGCTGCTACAACAAAAACTGACTTAACTTGTATAGACAGTTACTTATTTTGTATCTTTGGTTAAGGAGCAACAAACGATTGACACTGATCCAAAAGACTATTCTCTTTCCATTGCTTTTTCATACAAAGGTGCCTAGCAAGTAGATTTGCATCAGCCAGAAAAATAGTTCATCAATATTTACATAAATAATCTCTAAGGATATTTATTCCCATCCCTTTGATTCCTTTTGTCCTGCTTTCTTTTGCATACCTAATCATTCCCTGGTAACATCAGTTTGCTGACAGATCACTGCAAAACAGAACTAACAAGAACAGTCACCATAAACTGAACTGGAATTATAGTATCTTCTGAATGGTAAAGAATATTTCCTGTACTGTTGAATTCCCTATAAAAACCAGTATGTAAACCACGTTCCAAATCATATTCCTAGAATATTACTATCATGTTTGCAATCCTTTTTCCTGCTAGTAGCTCGAGTTTCCTTCAAACCTTCTATCAACCCTATTACTAAAGTTAGCTGTTTCTGAAAAACTGATAGTGAGAGACATTTTCGTCACAAGCTTCTATGGAGGTGCCAGTTGGAGGTATGTAATATATTAGGACCCCAAGGCTGAAGACTCATTTTTGAGTTGGTAAGTGACCTGAAATTCACATTTTCAGGAGAGCTGATGTGTATGTTCTCAGTTCCAAAGCATTTGCCTAAAAAAAATTATGCATTATCAATGACTCAAATCATTAGATAACTCTAAAGCAGCTAAATTTAGTTAACAAATTGCTTCATTCTGAGGAGGTTCTACAATATCAATAGCCTAACCTAGTCAAAAGCAGATTCTTTGAATTGTAAAATCCTATTGTGGACACTGGCCAATAAAGGAGGGGTTTGAGGTGAGAGGTGCAGGAGAAGCGTTCTTTCCAACCTGCTGATACAGGTTATATCTCAAAGCATACAGGTTTTAATGTGAATGGATAATACTTTCTGAAAATGCAATTAAATAACTAAATTATAAAAGGTGGTCAGTAAGAGATTCATTTTGGCAATATGTGAGCCAGTTGGTTAAGTACATATGGTTAATTATGCAATCCATAAAAAAAATCTCAATGATTTTTCTATCTTAAAGCTTCACTGAGTATCCCCTTGGCTTTGCTGGCATTCATCAGGCAAGAGAATGTATCCATTATCCACCAGGACTGCAGCCTGAGTTGTTTGTTAAGACAATTTGTTGGTTCTAACTTAAGAGCAATATTTTAATTCACCTAAGTAATTCAAAGCAGAATGCTGCTATCATAAACAGCAAACCAAATTCATTTAGGCTCTGCTTCTCTTCTTCAATGAAACACAAAGTTTAAATATTGCTCATTTATTTAATATACGTTGAAATGTCACTTATACTGAGAACTGTAACTGAAATCATCAGCCAATTTATTTCACTATAACATCCATTTTGTTGAAATCCTGGCCTAACCATGCAGAATAACATCAAGCTAATTCTACTTTTCGGCAATGTCTTGACATAATGAAGCAATTTGTGCGACTATGCTTTCTAAAGTTTTACTCCCAAGACCGACTAAATACAAATGGATTAAAAAGCCCAACTATTTTGCGGACATTTGCTCACTCCTGTTCCAAATCCCAGAAAAGACTTTCTCAATAAATATGCACAGATTTGAATTAGGAAAGTTAATTACAGAAAAAAATACTAATACTATAATTTAGAATACTTTCATGTTGATGGTTCCCAAATGTCCAAAATAAGGAAACCCAAAACTACTTCATTATGGAACATTGATAAAACAAAGAAAAAAAAAATAAAAGGAACCAGTAAATGTTAACTTAGATCTGATAGTCTGCTTTGTAAGAAGCAGAATAAAACTGGAAAGTTGTGATACCGTTTTTAGAATAGCTCAAGCTTCACAAGGTTATATGAAATTTAGAACGTGTCAAGTAAAAAACTTACTATATTATAAATTAAATTTCTTTACTTGGATAAACCAAGTACAGTGTTTCACTGATTATTGTGAAACAAACACTCTTCATTCTAAAGCAACTTAATCTGAGATAGTCAGAAATATTGATGCTACTTTCCTAACTTGCTTTAGATTTTGATTTGGTTCTACACAGAATAAGGATGCTTATAACTACTGACACATCTCTGCTCAGATACATGTGATACAGTGCTATGTATCATACCCTCATGACAGAAAGGGTAACAAGAAAAGACATGAAGAAAGGAAAGGCTTAAGTCATCACAGCACTGAGATACCCAAGAATGCGAACCAGAGAGCAGAAAAGACCAAACGTGGAGGCAGACCCACATGGGATTTAATGTTGACTATAAAGGAAATCCTCACAGCAAACTAAACTCCATTTACATTACCATTTACGATCACTCAAGCAGAAGGCTGTACAACTTGAACAAAGATTCAAATAAGATTTGGATTCAGACACTGAACTACTTTGTCCAATTCATTGATTTATTAAAATGATCAAAGAAATACTGTAAGTTAAAACTGCCCCTAAACCACTGAGGACAGCTGTGGAAAGGAGAGATGCTTCTAATCCCAGTGTAAAACATGCCCAGTGAACTGTGATTGTCCCATTTCATTCTCCTACAAAGGATATGGAATGATGAATAAAAAGGGATTAGAAAGTCATACTGTAAACACTGAACACAAGAGAGAATGAACGTGTATGTTCTTCAGTATTTAGCTATCACTGCTCTCACAGAATTACTTCAGAACACACATGAAAATCTAACTCTCAAAATCCCTTAAAAAATATTTAAGAAGCCAATATATTCTTCAAGGTCAGGCTGGAAGAAGCCTTGCGTGACACGATTTAGTGTGAGGTGTCTCTGCCTATGGCAGGGGGGTTGGAACTAGATGATCTTAAGGTCCTTTCCAACCTGAACTATTCTATGACTCAATGATTCTATATTAAACTAGTACCATTTTTTGGTTATATTCTTTCCCATCTTATAACACAGATGGCTTCAGGCAAATCAACACTCCAATCTCTACTGAAAATAAAGGCTGGAAGAGACAGAGAGTGGTCCTCTTTATCCAGAAGTTCTGTATTTAAAACTGCCCTCCAGCCACCTTTGCCGGAAGGTATGTAAGCTCTTCATCATGCAGAGGAGCATCCTAATTATCAAATGAATGCTATTCTGGGACAAGGTGATCTCAGTTTCTCCTGGTGACAGTACTCCTTACTGGCCAGTTTTCTTATCCTCTGGATAGGTGAAATCACAGGCTTGAGAGCTATTCATGTACTTGTGCCTTATGACAGTCATAATGACTGTATAAATAGTGTGCAGAGACTCAGCCTGTAAGACTGTCTAGCCTAGTGGATTCAAAATTCACTCTTGAATCCAGGAAATTATTGATTTAAACTGAAATATTACTCCTTCCTTGTTCTAGTGAAGATCCGTGAATTGGCTAACGAAATCGTTAATGTCTGTTCCAGACACCGCTAAGACAATCCCCCCGGGGGCAGAAAACGCCTGGAAGCCTGGTGACCAAAGCACTGGAAATTGTGAATTCTTGCAACCCAGAGAGCAATGAAAAGCCATGTGAGGAAGACTGATGTAAGCAACCTCAAAAATGGCATACGCCCTTGCTTTTCCTGCCTCGTCAATCATAGGGAGCTTTGTATTTGTCTAGTATGACAGTGAATACACCAACAAAGCTTATTAGCTTTATCTTGCCAGAAAAACTACACGTTTAATTTACAATGAAGCCAAGAGGCCCCACAGTTGGCTGTTCTCCCAGATCCCTTCAAGAAACCAGAATTTGTCAGTCCCACTACCTATGAGTAATGTTCCATCTTGCCAGTCAAGAGGTTATCTCAAGGCACAAGAAGGACATAATATCAAAATGACAGTTCCTCTTTGAGGGACACTAAAAAAACCCAAAAGACTACTTCTATATATGACAAATCTGCTGAATTATGGTTTCAGTTTTATGGAATGCTAGAGCACAAGTAATACCAGAAACTCCAATGGAGTTTCATTGTAACTTCACTATTGCCATCAATCTTATGTGACAGTATTGCAGCAATATGTATCAGCTTAAAACCTTATACTAAGACAGCTACAATAGCTGAACTGCTGAATTAACATTGTTAACATCACAGTCCTGTTTTCCTTCTTCATTTGGACCTACTTACCTAAAATGAGGAATGGATATTCATTACTTCAAGAAACAAAAAAAAAAACACCACCAAACTTCAGTTACTAAAGGCAAAAGATTTTCTAACATCAATATAAACTGAGACAATGTTCATTACACTATCAGATCTCAAATTAAGAAATTGTCTTGCTATCTCTTGCACAAATTAGAACAACATTGGATTTTTTTAAGAATATTGCCATACGTCTGGGGATATAGGTACATATGTTACATATGATCCAGATGTGTTTATTTTTATTGTAGTATCACAAAATGCTGCAAGCAAAAGAAGGGATTACATAAAAATAAAGCAGTATATTCTCCATTTATAAATTATAATTTATAATATAGGAAGACAAAGGGGTTGGTTTGGTTTTTTTTTAATCCAATAGGTTTCTCCAACATATCTGCCACATTGGTAGTCGTAACTATGCTCTAAATATACCGTAACAGCACAAAACCTGTTCTGTGTAAAAACAATTTTTCAAATCTAACTTGTGTCTCCTCCACTAGTTTATATGTTCCACATAGATTACTAAACAATCTTCAAGTGCATGTTAGGTATGTATAAGTAAATTTACTCACACATTTCACTGCTCTGAAGTTTAATAAAAGTGATTCTTCTGCAATCCTATTCAATCCTATTTCACGAAGTAATACAAGTCATCATATACTGTTTACTATAACCTAAACAGAACTATAGGCTATGTACTCACTGGTGAGGGCCATAACTACACCTGAGGTAGAGCTGTGAAATGTATTTTGCTTTAGAAAAAAAAAGCCCTTACAGTGAGAATGCTGGAGTGCACTTCAAGCTACAAGGAATAGCTGATGACTGATCCAGATTAGGCAAAAGTCAGTCCCTGATGAACACACTATTGCCTCTTCCAGCTCTTGCAAACTATGAACTATCTGTCACTGAAAATACTGTCTGAAGCTAAGCTTGTGGACTTTTTAGGACACATACTCCATATCAGAAAAATTTATGTTATTATATGGCTCAGAAAGAATCAAAAAAGTAGAGATCTCACGAGTTAACACCTCTCCTGAGAGGGAAGAGATCTTGCTGACACAACCTGGAATTGCTACAATAATTCCAGGATCTCTAGGTTAATCATTCATCTTTAAAACTAAACTACCAGAGTTGAAAAGTGGTATGAAGAAATGGAAGTATTCTCCTGTCCTAATAATGCCTTGCTAGCCATACACTCATAGAATAAAAATAAAGATACACCATGACATCTGAGCTGCACTGCTGTTACTCTAAAAAGTCTCAATGGATTCTCAGAGAAGTGGAAAGTCAAAATGGAAGGGTAAGAATCCTATTTCCAAAGTGGTCAGGAATCACTGTAAAATTAAAATAGAATGCTGTGTTGTATCCTCATTTCCCAAGTGGAAATTAAATAACTGATCTCCTTCCTGAATGGCAAGAAAGTAAAAAAACCTCACTGGCTAATTGGGCTGAATTTGTACTCACAAATGCAAGCCTCTACAGTCATCTTTGGTACTTTCATTCCTACCCTAAGATTTCATCTAGTGGTATTTTGATAGAGATGAAGGATTAAAAGCTTGTCCTACTATTACTCTAACTGAAGATAATACTCCTATCTAAAAATCTCATCCCACACAGTAATGCAATTCTGAGAGGATCCTGAAAAGAGAAGGGACTCTAGCACCTTGGAGACAGAAATTAAGACAGAAATGCTTCTAGCAATTTCTAAAAGCCTCAGATTTGAAGTTTGTTGTTATGTTCAGTGGTAGTCAACAAGCCTGCAACAGAAAGGTCGAAAGAAAAAGCAGCAACAGAAGAGGTCTGCTATCCCTTCAGGGATATGGAGGGACAAGTCCCCCATGACCCTTCAGGACACATCTTTGAGGTCATGTCTGTCAG
>JBCJKH010043696.1:6265-17267 GCA_039877255.1 Loriculus beryllinus
GTGTGAGGTGTCCCTGCTTATGGCAGGGGGGTTGGAACTAGATGATCTTAAGGTCCTTTCTAACCATAACTATTCTATGATTCTATGATTCTATGTAAAGTACTGAGTACTGGAACTGCTTCCCTCCATTTGTAACCCTGAGAAAATATATTAAGAGAAAAACGATATGAGAAAATTGGATTCCTTGAATATGGACTGTATTAAATATGTGAATGCAACAAATCTATTCCATCTAATATAACAGACAGTTATCTCAGGTTCTTTTTAACTTCATGCAGATGTACCTGAAGGGCATTTCTTGGCTATGAACTGCACTTATTTGGTGTGTGAAAGACACCTCCTGTGTTCAAAAGAGAATGCACAAAATACCCCTGTGATAGCTGTGGAAGGAACTCCCCAGGAGCCTGTTTCCCTGTACCTTAGTATCTTCCTAACCTCATGGATTAGCCTAGAATATGGGACCAAACTCAGGTTCATGCACTATATTTAGATGTATTTATACTGATTGCACCTCAGATATTCCAAATATTCTTATGCATAGACAAATAGTGATCCAGACCATGAATTTTTAGTTCAATTTTAATTTAGGTGCCAAAGGAATAAAAAAGAACATTGAAAAACTGAGCCAACACCGTCCATTCTAAACTTCTTTTACACATCTGAACTTGACACCTCTTTGTCTTAACTCTGCAAACTGTTTATATGCTGCAAACACGGTTAGGTTATGAACACAGTAGAACATCTTGGTGCAATTGATCACAAAATCATAGAATCATTGAGGTCGGAAAAGACCCTTAGGATCATCAAGTCCAATCATTAACACTAGCAATACATGGGTCAGATGACAGTGGATTTTAATGCTGATTAAAATTCACCTTAAAAAAACCCCAAACCAAACCAAACCAAACCAAACCAAACCAAACAAAAAAAAAAAAAAAACAAAAAAAAAACCAAACAAACACAAACCAAACAAAACAAAAAACCAAACAAAACAAAAAAACAACAAACAGAACCCAGTGAAAAGTTAGTATATTTCAATGAATAGCAGTCTTAGTAGGAGTTTCTGATGATCCACAAAATTTTTAGGAAAATTTTGCTGTTAGTGCACAGAATCAGACTATTGCATATTAACTTAAATTTGATCTAAATAACTCAGTTTGTTGTCCAAAACCATGATTTACTCCACACGGAATGGGGTGGGAAACAAGGCTGATTTCTTATAATCAAGCACTACTTCTTAGATATGCAAATTGTAATTGAGAGATGCCTGAGAAACAAAGCTTCAAAACAAAATCCAATGTACAGCTTCCTTGATAAAATATCTTGTAATGCAGTTCCATTGTATGTCAAGCCTTTTATAAGAATTGAATCATTTTCATCATAGAGAAAACAATCATCAGTCATACTCCTTGAAGTTTCATAGTTTAAGCACTGAATTATCAAGCAGTCCATTAAAAGTGGTGTTTAATAACAACTATTTGAAAGTCTTATCTGAAAGCAGATAGTGCTTCTGTGTTACTGTCTGCCTTATATGCGCCCTGGTATCAATATACTGTGAGAACAGCATATGGTTTCTTTGATGGAAAGTAATGGAAAATGACAGACTTTTTGAAGATGCTGTGGCTCCAATTTCATGAATAATGCATTAGGGTAACAGGTATAATCAGTGCAGTTTAATAGTCTGCAGCCTCCAGAGATACAACAGCAGCATACAGAAGAATTATCCTTGTACTAGGACCACCTGACGCTTTTATTTTTTTTTTTTTGTTGACTTTGTTTGATTGAGACTAAACCAAAATAAGAGCCTTTAAAAGGCAAAGTTAGAACCAAAAATGTTATGTCCTGAGTCAGAATGAGTTTTGTATACATGTGCTGGTGATATCCCTTTAAACAATAAACACAATTTTAAAAATCCCTTTTCTTTGTTTTTAGATAGAACATATAGAGTTTAGTGCTTCAAATTTTATACGAAAAATAATCTCATGTTTGTAATTCATGCATTGAAACTGTTCCCATTTTTTACAAATTATTTTATGTCATTTCAAATGATACAGCACATTGCATATACAACCAAAATGTTTTTAAATTTAATTATTTTCCTATACCAAAAATAAGCCTAAACCCAAATTTGTAAAAAAATGTCCTGCAGGATGCTGGTGAAAGATTTTGCATGTAGCATGTACTGATTCATATTTAATGATCATAGAAAAGCTCTATGAAACAGATTTACACTTAGGCACACATATTTCTCTTGGCACTTGGATCTTAGATTATAATGTCATGACTCAACAGCAATGAATATGAGTTAGGGTAAATGATTTGGGATGCTGGGTTTCAGTCCTTGTACTTATACTTTTAGTCAACAAAATGGAAGTTAAAGCTTCTATTTTCTACCTGACAAAGGAGCTACAGTGATGTATGTCCAGGTTTCATCTTTATGAATCTCTTCTTCTTGCTATATGTCTACATCTGAAAAACTATCTTGGCAGATCTCACTTTTAAAAAACTTCATTGTGGCTCTTGAAACAGCATTCTACAAGTCAACTTGCATAGCACTGTACATGTGTAGGTATACGTACAGATACATTCATGTGTATTCACATACATACACATCCTACAAATGAGAAAAAAAATAGAGCCTAGGCTACCTTAATGTAGGAAATATTTTTGAAAAGTAAAATGGTCTTTCCACCCCTTCTTTAGCACAGTTACATTTGCATGAATAATTACTGTGTATCTTGCAGCTCCTTACTATACAAGAATATGAAAATTATATAATATGTTGGAGCCAAATACTACAATTTAATTTTATAGCAACTTCAGAATATCTAGAGTTTTTAACTCCAAATACTTGGCTATAAACCCCAAATAATTTCAACTATTATTAAAAGCATGATAGCTCATGCTGGAAGAATTTCTTACTCTTCCAGTTAATAAAAAACAAGTCTTGTAAAGAGGAATATATTTAAACATTGAAAATATAAGTTTATGGTTTCTAAACTGGTCTTGGGAAATATATATTACATTTCCCACAACCCAGGAAATTTAGCACATAGGAAAGATGAATTCTGTAACCACCTGCCTTTTCTTACAACTTCTTTTCCCTATAGACTGTGTGAACATGTTAAGAGCTTTCAGCTATGAAGATGTCTTTACTCCATCCTTTTATTAAAACCTCCTTTGGCAGTCCCACCTAATAACCAAGCACCCTCTATAATTTTGTAGATCAGCCCTTGTTGGCAGATTTGTAGCAGATTTTTATTGTCACTGCTTTCTTTCTTGGCCATAATTTTATAATGCTAGAAAGTTCTGCTGGGTTCCAACCACAGCAAAATCATAGCAAATGCAGGAATAGGGTCAAAGTGTACTGGTTTACATGTAAAATAGACTGAAGGCAAAAATAGCCACTACGTTCTGGAGTCTAAGAAAAACTGGTTTTCCTAGGGCAACCCTAAATCGATTATAAGATAATTTGAAAAAAATTTCTGCAAAAATGGCAATTGAAGCTGTATTTATGTTGATGTAGAATGACCAGAAACAAGAGAAATAATTCCATGCACATAGAAATGTGTTTGAAAGCCCCTCCAAAAAAATGAATACCTACCTACAACACGGTTTCATGAAGTTCTGGGCATATATAACAACATAGAGTAGAAGTCTTCTGATTGCTAAAGATTTACTAACCCACTTTGAATAGTCTTTCCCCCTGTTAAGTGACTACTGAGGTGGGCAATGTCATGCAGACCACTTGTTCTTATGTCATGGACGTTGACAATTCACCCTGACAGCTTAGGCTTACCTCAAAGGTTGCCATTCTATGATTATGGGATCATAAAACACCAAGGAAAATTCTTCAGCTCCACTTCTTTGCATGGAAACCTACAACTCTAAGCAAAAGTTAGAAAACAGTTTGTGACATACCCACCAGAACTGGTATTTGGATTAGTACCCTTTTCACAACACACACAGGTGAATCCAGTACAAACATTAAAGATTCATAGCCAGCTAAACCATGGTAAGAATAACTGCAGGCACCTCATATGCTGTACTCTGTTGGAGGGTTAAGAAAGCCTTTTGCAAAGCCCTTGCCAGTTCTGAAGACCAATGCATCAAAGGTGTATGGAGAGAAAACAGTTATCCACGGCAGGCCAGCACAGAGTTCTCCAGTAGAGCTGAGTAACCAGCTGGCTCTAGGGGCTCTTTCACACACACACACACACACACACACACACAGGGTAACAGTGTCTCCAGAAGTAATGAAAATCTTGATGTAAATGAGAGAGTTTCTTCAGGAACCTGTAACTCATGAAATCTGAAATATCTCTGATATTTTTTCATCTGGGCAACCTTATAATCCTCCAGAAACTGGAACATAGCTGCTCTGCTCAGCATCCTCACTTAGTTGTTGCCTTAGTTTAGTGTCTTTTTTTTGTTTTGGCTTTACCTTCCCACTTCTGTATTCCAAGAAAGACACAGGACAGATGGCTTGACTGTCTTCTCTTTCCAATTTTTCCTACAGCAGAGAGGAGATTGGATGGGAAGAGCAGTGCAGCAGTTCCTTTATCACCAGAAAAATATGCAGAGAGATGAAAAACCTTAAAGATTTGTGAAGGCACAATGAAGTGCTCTGTTGCTTGTACAGCAGCCTCTCCACAGCCCCCTGACTCTCAAGGACAAAGATTTCCATAAGGAGTGCAGACATAGACTCAATCCTTTGTTGACCATCTCCAGGGATGACTGAATAAGAACTTTGAATAGGATGATTCATCATCTAATGAATATCCCTTATGCTTTCCTTCTCACTGTGGCACAGAGACCACAGCTGCAGAAACAGTGCAAGAAGGCTGATCTGCCAAAGAAATTCCAGCAAAGAGAGGATTTAATGAAGCTGGGTTACATAATGTGAAAGAGAAGGCTGCCAAAGAAAGATGACTGAGACGCCCTGTGGAAAATTCAGTGTCACACAAGCCTTTACTGAGTGAACAGGAAGTCAAGAATTACCACCAGAGGAGTGGGAAGGCCTTTAAGTACTGTAATCTGTCATGCTGGAGAAAATGAGAACCCACCTAGAATCATAGAATAATTAGGGTTGGAAAGGACCTTAATATCATCAAGTTCCACCCATCACAAACGTGATGGATGGACCACCTCATAGATAAAGAATTGACTGGATGGCCACATGCAGAGTGTTTTGGTCCATGGCTCAAAATACAAATGGAGACCAGTGATAAGTAGTGTCCCTCAGGGGTCGGTGCTGGGACAAATCCTTTTCAGCATCTTTGTTGGCACCATTGACAGTGGGATTGAGTGCATCCTCAGCAAGTTTGACGATGACACTTAAATTATGTGGTTTGGCTTATACGCTGAAGGGATAGAATGCCATCCAGAGAGACCTTGACACGCTTGTGAGGTGGGCTGATGCCAACCTCATAAAGTTTAACCATGCCAAGTGCAAGGTCCTACACCTGGAGCAAACCCAGACACAGCTACAGGTTGGGCAAAGAGGAGATTTAGAGCAGCCCTGCGGAGAAGGACTTGGGGGTGTTGGTCAATGAGAAAATGAACTTGAGGTGGCTTCAGTGTACTCTTGCAGCCCTGAAAGCCAGCTGTATCCTTGGCTATACACACGTTCAGGTATTGCATAAACTAGTAATTTCAGACATATGGATATTTTGGACCATAAAGGAATACGAACTGAATGAGGAAGAGGGATAAAAATGTGTAGCTGAAGATATTTTGCATGAATAGGCAGTGAAAATTCTGAAGCACCACTGAAATGTAAATGAGAAACAGAATTTTCTGTTATGGTTATACAAGATTGTGGATGGTGACAATTCTGCATCTATGAAGCATAAAGGGGATTTTTAATTCTTGAAATAGAACATCACACGTTCTGTGTCTTTGTGGAAAATCTAAATAAACATTACTAGGTCAAGCCATGTTTACAGCTACTATTAATATTATCTTTCTCTTCCAGATTGCAACAAAGATGATCTAAACTCATCTAGAAGTTTTCTAAAATATTTAAGACTTCATTAAAATTTTATCAGAGCAGTATTTTCAGTTCTCTGTTTAAATACTGAAATATAAACTTCCTTTCTGCAAAAGTAAAACCACCTGTTCAATATGAGTTAGTCTAATAGGTCTTTATTAGGTATATATTGTAATTTTTTCTTTGTTCCAGAGTAAATTCAAATTAGTTCACACAGTAAAGCATTTCAGATTGTTAACCTTGCCCATGAACTAATGACTTCATTTCTCTGTTTCTTCGGCTTAATTAAATCAGCCAAATGAGAGCTTCACTGAGTGAAAAAGAGAAAACAAGTATATGTCCAGCAAGGATGAGCAACAGCTTATTCTTGGGAAGCATAATATTGGCGCAAGCAATGTGAAACTTCATCCCAAAGGTGATACAATCATCAGACAACTTATTTTAGCAGAGAGATTTCTATAAAGATAGGTGTGACTTCTAAACTCAAAAGTTCCCAGAGATCTTGTTCAATTCTACATAAAATTGAACCTAATGGTCATTGATAATAAGGTAATTAAACTTTTCAGCTGGTTCTTTTCAATTCAATTCTAGTGTTATTTCCTTTCTGACTTCAGTGAAATATTCTAATTTGAATCTTTCTTCTCCAGTTGCTTTTGGTACTGATATGATCTTCATCATTACGGATTAAATATGTTCTTTTAACTTGGAGTCCTTTCATTGAATGTCAATTTCAGAGTGAAGGTTTTAAAATGAAGACAGATATGAGAAATAATGAAATGGCAAATGGACAATATTTTTCATGTATCACACATTATTTATGCCATTCCTCTGTCAAATGAAATATGTGATGCAACAAAAATAGAAATATTACTCTAACAATGATGAATTGGAATACTTTTTCCTAATAAAGAGGGCTTTATTTAAAAGAAAAAAAATTAAGAAAGAATTATATGTTCTCAAGTTCTGGTGTAAATACTGTGCTAATTCTCTGTAGAAGGCTTTTTTTATGAAATTAAGACAATACTTCAGTTCACTAGCGTTCTATTGAAAGTCATTTATAGAATCATGGGAGGTTTGGTTCTGGAGAAGCCCTGTATGTTCTGGAGGAACCCTGTATGTATCATAGCAAACTGGAGCAAATTCTGCACTGATTTCAGGTGTGTATTTCAGTTTAAATAACTGTTAAATTAACAGATGCAATTTAGTTACTGAATTACATTTTGAATTTCTGTCACTAAATAACATTTTGCTCTTTGTAATATGAAATTTGTATACTTTTACTCTCTTTCCTAGTTTAATATGCCAGTGCTGTCTATGCAATACCAAATCAATTAAATAAGTGGAGTAGCTCCCATTTCTGTATTGGTTTTTTATGGTGTTTGGATTGGGTTTTATTATTATTAAACTCTATATAGTTAATATGCTGTAAATACTATAGATTATGTATATTTTATGTAAATTATTAACTCCATGCTTCTACAGAGTGCTATATTGTGATCTGCTGTTTGCAGAGTTCCTCTGGTACCAAAATAGAATATGCAATTGTAGTTGAGGTAAATAATTGTTGCATAAGGAATAGAACAAATAAAAAGGTTATTTATAAACACTTTAGAAGTTCAAGAAGGTATTAATGCCTTTTTTTTTTTTAAAATGTCATGGCCTAGATCCATCTTCACTTGGTGCCCAAAAAGGAACTAAACCTCCACATGCAATACCCTTCTTCAAAAGAAATGCCATAAAAATGAGAATGTATTTCTTGTAACATATTGGAATAGAACAAAAATTTAAAGGGATAGGTGAGAATGAAGCTAGTCTGCAAGATTTTGCAAGGTTTCCCAACATGCAAGAATATCTTCCATGCATGAAATTCATTACTGTAATCATATTCATAAGGAAAAATACATTTTGTTACCTAAAATTTTCACTTGCTTATTCAGAATATGTATCATTATGACAGTTACATTTGTGGTGGTTACTCTTATCTTTGATACAGAAAATTTCTGATAAACAATACCTTTTTTTTTTTTTCAGATTGTTGTTGGTATCTTATCCTATTTGAAAACGGGAAGAAGTTTCTATTCTTGTCTGTGGAAAGTATGAGCAATCCCCTCATTGCTCGCTCCCTGCCTCTCAGTTGGGGGAGAGAACTGGAAAGGCAAAAGTGAGAAAACTTGTGGGTTGAGATAACGAGAGTTTAACAGGTGACCAAAGATATCTGTGCACAAATAAGGCAAAATAAGGAATTTCATTACAACTTTCCATCAGTAGGCAGATGTTTAGTCATCTCCATGAAAGCAGGGCTCCATCATGCATAACAATTACTTGGGAAGACAAATGTTTAGATTGAATATGAGGAGGAAATTCTTTACTGTTATGGTGGTGAGGCACTGGAATGGGCTTTCCAGGGAGGTTGTGAATGCTCCATCCCTGGCAGTGTTAAAGGCCAGGTTGGAGAAAGCCTTGCATGGCATTGTTTATAGTCAAGTGTCCCTGCTTATGGCAGGGGGGTTGGAACTAGATGATCTTAAGGTCCTTTCCAACCCTAACTATTCTATGATTCTATGGTTCTACTGCTGAACCCAGGACAGCAGAGAAGATTTCTGTCCGCATTGAAAACAAGAAACAAATTAATTTTGCCTTATTTTTCTATAGGTGTGAAGTCTTTGTTAGAGTAAGAGATTCCTGGTAAATAATGCTGAGCTACTTTCAAGGGATTAAAATGGAGCCATTCATCTTTATTTTAGTTCATGCATCAATTTTGTCATCCCAGCTGGAGGTTTTAACGTTACTTTGTAGAATACTGTTTCTGTGTTTGTAACTTCTGTAGCTTAAGAAAACATCTCATAGTGCTGGTGGTCCTCCTTCATACACAAAGGCAGTGTGTATAGACTCCAGAGCTGTTGAAATCCATCAATATCTGACATATTCACTTTCCTGTATGGTGCCTATATTTCATTTCAGTTAAAATTCTTATTTTAGTTAACATGCATTTTTCTTGTTTGAACTCCTTATGTTGAGGTGAATGCCATGGCAATATTCCATAAGTAGTATCTGAAAAACATGAGTTTTTAACACTGTATTTGGTTTACGTAGCAAGGTTTTAGTAGCAGAGTGGTTATGGTGATTGTTTATATAAAAGGAAAGATAGAAGGTTGGACAAAGTCTTTTTTGGCTCCAACATAGAAACACTGCTGGCCAAAGCTGATCAAATCAATGACACTGGTAGTGCCTTTGTGATGACATATTTAAGAAAGGGTAAAAATACTGTATAGCAGCTTTGAGAGAGGAGTGGGAAATTATGAGAGAAACAGCTTTGCAGACACCTAGGCCAGTGCAGAAGGAGAAAAGGAGGTATTTCAGGTGCCAGAATGGAGATTCCCCTGCAAGCCATGGTGCAGACCATGGTGAGGCAGACTGTACCCTGCAGCCTGTGGAGAACCATGGTGGAGCAGATATCCACCCTGAAGCCTGTAGAGGACCCCACACTGCAGCAGCTGTATATGGCCTGAAGAAAGCTGTGACCCTGTAGGAAGCCCACCCTGGAGCAGGCTCAAAGTAGTTCTTGAATTAATCAGATGTACTGAGCTCAGCAAACAGTGCTGTCAAGGAAGGACTCAGTGCTAGATGGCTTGTGTGAAATGGGACAGTGAAGAAGTCATGCCAAAGGCTTCAGAGAACTGACAGAACTGGCATTAACTATGGTGATTCTTTGCTAGAGCAGTCCCTGACCTGGCTGAGACAACCATCCCAGTGCATCAGAGGAAGCTGCCCTGGTCTCAAGTTGTGGAC
Source organism: Loriculus beryllinus (assembly GCA_039877255.1). NCBI lineage: Eukaryota > Metazoa > Chordata > Aves > Psittaciformes > Psittacidae > Loriculus > Loriculus beryllinus. The sequence continues at coordinate 16,047 of JBCJKH010043696.1, forward strand.
CATTCCTGGTGCTTCTCTGTGAGATGGGGTGTTACACTGTACAGAAAGAGGGATATCTAGAAGCTACACTAAACTAGTGGTGAACCAAGTCTTCAAAACAAGTACAGGGCTATAGTATTACATAAGGAAAAACATGTTTCCTCAGGGGAGACATTTGCACCAGCTGAGCCTAATCCTTGCACTGGCATCAAGTAGAAGCAGATGTTCCAGTTTCATCTGGGATAGAGTTAATTTTCTTCCTAGCAGCAGGTACAGTGCTGTGTTTTGAATTTAGGATGATAATAATGTTGATAACACACTGATATTTTAGTTCTTTTTAAGAGGCATTTACCCTGATCAAGGACTTTTCAGTCTCTCATGCTCTGCCAGTGAGAGGGGCACAAGAAGACAGGAGAGAGCAGAGATAGGACACCTGATCCAAACCAGCCAAAGGGATATTACATACCACAGAATGTCATGCTCAGAATACAAACTGAGGAGAGTCAGCTGGAAGTGGCTGATCACTACTCAGGGACAGGCTGAGTACCTGTCAGTGAATGGTGGGTAATTATACTGTGCATCACTTCTCTTTTATAGAGATTTTATTAACCTCTCTCCCTTATTATTATTATTATTATTATTATTATTATTATTATTATTAGTGGTGGTGGTGGTTTTGTTGTTGTTATTGTTGCTGTTGTTATATTTTACTTTATTTCAATTATTAAACTGTTCTTAACCCACAGAGTTTACCTTTTTTCCAGTTCTCCTCCTCATCCCACCAGGGAGGCAGGTAGTAAGAAAGTGGCTGCCTGGTATTTAGTTGCTTGCTGGGGTTAGCAGAAACATGGCATTTTAAGAAGCACCTCAATTCTGTCAGAAGGAAGGAATCAAATATAAGCAGATGGATCCAATGAGTCAGTGCCTGGTTGCTTGCAAGATATTGCAGGCAAGGCTTCTGCTTTTCTGGTGATAACACTCTCTGAAGAATTGAGATTAGTGGGGAGAGATAAGATGTATCTGATGAGATGAGGAATAATGCCTTTGCCAACAGGTTTATTCACCTGTTGAGTAGGGCTTTAAAATAGGTTCACTGGAAGCTTGTCATGGATGAGCTTCACCACTAGCCATTTATGTCAAATGGCTAAGGAGCCACATGCCTCATACTTCATGACAAATCTGTGAGCTGGAAAGCTTTTGACTCACTCACAAGGCAGTGGAGGTGCCCTGGAAAAGTATTTT
>JBCJKH010043703.1:5947-21264 GCA_039877255.1 Loriculus beryllinus
GATATTTGAATTGAACTTTTCATAAATACTGCATGAAATCTTACATCCTTGCATCCCACCAATAGATGAAAGCACCTTTTAAAGCAATATGTTGTTCATGCACCACAACTGCATTTAATAGTTTTCCACTGTATTGCTTTTGGTTCATTAACATTCATACTGTTTGCTTCATTTGTTTCAGTGTTTGCTTTGAATTTTGCCTTGCTGAAATAGTTTCACACTGTGCTTGCTGTGGCTCATCTGCTGTTTCTATCTGACTAATGTTTTTGCTGTATGTGTATATTTTATTTATTTATCTAGATTCTGGGCTGACTTATGTACATCCATACACACAGATAGCTTTTGGGGCAAAATCAGACAGCCCAAATTCAGCTTTGTGAGAGGTCTTTTGTAAAAATAATGGAGTCAGGCATTCTTTTGTCACAAGTGCTGTTTATTGATAATTAATGTAAAAATCTTCCTTCTACCCAAACAGTTTCACTGCTTAGTTCTAAATCTTCTGTGAAGGGCTTGACCCAAAGCTAAAATGAAATTGATCTTCTACCTCAGTGCCTGTCAGAGGAGTCCTGGAGATCCAGTCCTTTGAGACACAAAGGTCTGATTTGCAAGAAATTTTTTTTGGAGGCTTACACAAAGCAGAGCATTTGATCTTGTTTAGCCCAAATGGAATGGAGTTATCAGACTGCATAGTTTCAATCAGGAGGTGCTGTTTTGCAATCTTCCACAATGCCATAGACAATAACTTATGCTGAATACACATGATAATTTCTCTAGCAAAGGCCTTCTACTTTGCATAGTATAGAGGTATCAGAATATTTTTTACAGCCTGCAGCTATACTCTTTCTTGCTCTTTGTGGATTGAAGTATCTTAAAAAGGAAGAGATAATGCTCTCCCAAGTTATGCAAACATATAGATCCTGCCATTAATTTACAGCTGCTTTGTGTTGCTTTCCAACAGGTGAAAAGTAAAGTGGAACATAAAAAGGCTTAGGTGATGAGCATTCTCCACAAACACAGAAATACCTCAGTAGCACTGATATAGCATATTGGCTTCTTCATCATCCTTTGACTAGCTATTTATTCAGTCAATGACAAGAGGCATATCGATGACAAGAAAACATAAATGTCAAATTCTATCCATTTACCTTAGATTCTTAAATACCTGCAACCTTGAGAAATAATTTGGAACTGAAATTTCAGCTCTTTATGAGAAGAATTTTTTTTATATCAATTGTGGAAAGCAAGCATCAACTCTTTCAGATATTCAGCCTTGATAAGTGTATTTAAAATTTAAAAAGTAGTCTGCCCATCTACATCCCACTGTTCTGAACTGGTTTGTAGTAAAAGCATTGGATGAGGATCTAAGGGCCTAAAAGTACATTTAAGACAGCAATCACATTTAGTATCAGTAACAAAATCAGTCAAATGTTAGTTTAGACTAAGGGAAGAACACAGGTTAAGAACCTCTATGTAAATCAGATGTTTCCAAATAAACTGAACTCTTCCCTAGAATATGTTGAGAATAACAATTTCAGGACACTTGATACTTATTTCTGAAAATCTGTGGAGTGTGGGTGAGGTACTAGAAGACAGAAAAATATTAAGCAGAGTGAACATCTTTATAGAAGAGAAAAGAGAAGATTATGGAAAAGAAACAGAGAAATTATGGATTAGTCAGACAAGCAGCAATTCTTCAAGAAATCTAAGAAGAAATAATAAAGATATTTCCAGACTGCTACAATGAGATGACCTTGGTCATCTGTCAGATGCCTACTCAGCTGCTTTCTCGCTACTCTTCAATAGGGAAAAGGGAGAAAATAAGATCGTAAGTTTCAGTCAAGGTAAAGACAAGAAGATCACTTACCAGTTGCCATCATGGGCAAAACTGATTCAGCCTGGGAAAAATCACTTTAGTTTGTTGCCAGTTAAAATAGGTTTGGACACTGAGAAACAAAGGAAAAAAAGTGAACACACCACTTTCCCCCTTCTCCACCCTTGTCCAAAGGGGCATCTCTGCCAGGTGCCCAGAGCCCCTCCTGCCCTCCTCCCACTCTGCCCTCAGGCTTGCAGGGCTGTTTCTCACCCGGTTCCCCTCTAGCCTGGCTGCTGGGCACCGTTTGCCCTTCCTTACCCAGGCTTTACCCAAGACACCCACTTGGGGCTGAGAGACAGCTCTGCCCTGCAGCATGCCTCAGCTGCACCCAACACTGGTATGGGATAAGTACTAAAATTGTTGAAAGACAAAAAAGTAACAGGTGGTAGCCAACATGGATTGTTGAAAATATATAATGTTAGGAAGTCTCATTTTGTCATACAATAAGCAATTACATTTGTAAATAAAGGAGAAGCAGTAGTTGTCATATGTTGATACCATTTATGTTTTTGACATAATCGTATGTACCATCCCCAAGAGCCAAGCTACAAAAATATGGGAAACTTAATAAGTAAAGCCTAGTGGAACAGCTGTAAGAGAACTTTACTTGCTAAAAAAATGTCAAAATGCAAGGATACATCAGGCAGAGTACAGAAGAGGTCTGCCCATGTTCTGCTTCTATGAAACATTTTTATTAACAGTCAGGAAGAAGGAATTGAGAACATGCCCATTTCACTTAAAGAAGACAAAACCAAACATAACAGAGTCAGTGTAGCAGAGACCAGGGCTGTAATTCTAAATGATTCTGCCAATTTGGAGAAATTATCTAAAATTTAAATTAAATGGGGGAACTACCACAGAAATACAAGGGGGGAAGGGCTAGCTGGGAAGCATACCTTCCATTAAAAATTCAGAGGATGCAGGGGTTCACTATACAAGTAAAAAAGTCTTTGCAAAACAAGAAACCTTCTTGCAAACAAAGTGTGGGTTGGTATTGTTGTCTAGTATGTGTTATTTAGCTAACTCAGCAGTCCTTTCATTCAGTTCAGTCAGTAAACTATTTCAGAACTACACATCAAGAAAGAAGCAGATCCATCAAAAACAATTGAGAAGACTGAGACTGCAACGATCTAGAAAACATTACCAAGGAAAGGCTGAAAAAAATTGACACTGCTAGGCTAAAGAAAACAAAGTGGAGGCTGATGGCAGGAGGAGACATGCAGAAAGGGAGACATTAGAACAGCTTTCAACTGTGAAAAAGCCAAAAGCAAAGAAGAAAGCTATGGATTGCTTGTCACATTTGTTGCTTGCATAAGAATGATGGATCTTGAACAGCAACAGGAAAATGTTTGTGAGCCACTAAGACAATCAACAGGACAAAGCAAGCCCTGCAACAGCATGCCCATGAGAGCTGAGGACTTTAAAAGATACCTACACAGTCACCTGCTGTGGAAGACATACTTTTAGATATTTACTTTAAGGTAAGGGGAAGGGCTACATGCAAACTTCTGTGTCCTACATCTTTTATTATCCTTTTGTTAACATCAAGCAGTAGCAATACAAACTTCTACCTTTATTTATTTTGTTTCCACAGACAAGAAAAGACATGAGAGATGCTTTTCTACTGCTGAATATGTGGATCCTTTTATTCATCACACTACCAACCTGTGAAATAAGGTAAGATTAAACAAGTGCTTTCTGGGATTCTGAATTAAAGAGAGTTATGTCTGGATAAAGTAGAAAATGTAAGAACAGTAGAAAACAAGACAGCATAAGAGTCTTCTGATCCCACTTTTTGGTCTAGTTTCAAGAATACATCCTTTCCTTCAGCTAGATTTTTCTAAGACCTTGGTTCATCTATGCATATAAAATAAGATAATCCAAATTTTCTACACCAATTTACAGATGATGTCTACAGCCATTTATTTAATCTAGGCCAGTTTTTCATGTACTTGGAAAGCAGCAGTAAATCATGACAAAATTCTCTTCCGAACTTTTATGGTAAAGAAGGCTTTCTTCTGCAAAGCACAGGAAATATGAAGGGACATGAATAATAATTAATAGGAATTTTTAATTTCATAGTAAAGCCTGAGAGATAACTTTGTCGTCCAGAAACATTCTCAGGAAGTGACATTGTCTCAAATGAAAGTCCAAATGTCGATTAATTGCAATTCAGGCAACCTTGAAACTAAACCAAAAGTGATATGAAGGTGTGAATTTTCTGCAAAATGTCTTTCTAGGATTAAAAGGGTAAACATTCTGAATGAAGATAAGTAGGACAAGAAATTTGCCACATCACATGTTTTCCCATTTCAGAAATGACAGGACAAACCACAAGCAGTTGCCTTAAACACTGCTTTATATTCAGGGTGTGAAGTTAAGTAAGGAAAAGGAAGTGCAAAGAGAGACATCGTTTAATGTTGGAAATTATCAGGGCTATCTGAAGTGAGTCAATTATTCAGATAGGAAACTAGGAACATTGGGATTGAAGGCCAAATATCAAACCATATTTTATTTTTTTAAAAAAAATAACTTTAAAGTAAAAAGCTTTAAAGTTTATGTTCAGCATAATGTAAGGATTAGAGATACCGGATACTTTCTGTGAAAGGTCATGCTCAGAAACAGTATGGGTAAACAAAAAGGAATGTCATGTTTAATTATATCACCGTTCTACCTAATTTGATACCTTTTCTTCAAGACCTACTAGTACCTCAAAATGTGGCACAGAAAATATGAGAAGCACCATATAAGATTACTTTGCCCTTAGGGAACAGGTTTTGCCAACCCCTGTTATTTAGTAGCTGGTTTATATCCTGATTTATGAGGTTTATATCCCCCATAATTTTTCTATGCAGTCTAATATAAGTGTTCTCCTTATTCACAGAAATGTTTATTTCTGATACTGTACCTTGTGGTAATGATTTAAGTATGCCAGTTAGTCATTGTACTAAAGGAAAATTAATTTTATTGGTTTTAAATTTGTTTCTTTCCAAATTCATTGAATTTCTTTTTTTCCCTCTCTGATACATTGATGGATTAAATTAGTCATTATTTTATGTATCACTGTCCGTGTTCTCTCTTATTACTAGACTTTTCAATGGAATTTTACAGGATTATTTTCTATGCTTCTCATGTGAAAAACAAAGTGTTCTGGATTCCAGTTTTGAAAAGACATACTTTAAATTTGTACTGATGTTTTACCACATGTAGCATTTGCTTCCAAAACAACAAAGGCTGTGGTCCCCAAGAAAATTGGAGTGTCTAGTTCTCCAGTAGTTTTAAAACCAAAACAAAACATGTGGGTATTTCATACAATAAAACCACTCTTAAAAAGGAGTTGTTTTCATGACATGCATTTTTATTAGATCTTTCTGTAATTTGTCTTTATTGCATTATATAGACTTAGAAGATGGAAATATGTGTCCTTGATTTACCTAAAAGTTTGCAACATTGCTGTCATTCATGACAAAGTAACAGTGCAACAGAAGTTGCAAGAATGGACAAAGCCTGTTCAAAAAGAAACACAGAGAAAGGGAAATGAATTCTGAGAGACTTTGTTTGGCTTGAGTGTTGTAAAGCTAAGTGCTACTTGGAAAGAGCTATCTGTCTTCATGAAAAAAATTAGATCGAGAGGTGTAGGAACGGACAATGGGGCTAACAAAGGGGAATCCTGGGAGGAAAACTACAGTGAAGGAACCTTGTCACAGAGTCTAAATGACGGCAACAGATCCAAAGCCACAGGAAAAATGCATTTTAAAAAATTGCTCCTTAGAAGTAGTCACTATGCATGAAGCTTTTTACGTGTGTGGTGTAAAATTTGATATCACAATGGGAGAACATAAGAGAGATCATCTTCTTGTTGGACTGGGATTTTCCCAATCACTATGCCCCAAGCTACAGTAAGAAGAGCAGAGCTGGTCTGACACTCAAGAGTACTGACTAGCAGCTTCTGCCTTCTGCTTATAGGAGAAACTGTAAAGGTCAAGTATTTCATTTTGTTAGCAGCCTAGTGATTAAATACATTGAATGAGGCTTGTTCTGCTGTGTTCACTGTACCAAACATGTAAAATATACAACGGTGGATGACTTTTAGATTAACTTATTCTCAAATGCTTTTAATTCTTTTGTTTTCAGAAAATAGTAGTAAAATATCCCATGTAGTGATCTTAACAATTAGTGCTTAAATATATAGGGTAGCCACTTTACCCTGACCCTTCACTACAAAACTTGATTCAGAACATTTCTGGGATTGTTCAGCTTTTTGGCATCATCTCTTGCATGTTGATGCAACGGTAGGTCAAACTACTCTCCCGAGATGATACATGGCTGGTTTTAGTATTGTCACTTCAGACAAAAATATACCATGAGGACCTGATACTAGTTCATACCATGTTTTTCTACTGTGCTCTGGAAGAGCAAAGAAGCCCAAGACTGGGCCTTAACTTTGTTCACATCAACTACATGATCCTCTAACAAAAGTTGATTAACATCAACAGTAAAATGGAAACCAGGCCCAGCAGTGTAAGCTCTACATTTTGCTTAGGCCATGATTTCTTTTTTTTTTTTTTTTTTTAAAAAAAAAAGAAGAAAAAAGAATCCAATGTTCTTTGCAAAAACTCAACCACCAAAAATGAAATTATTATTTAAAGGAGTGAAGCAGCTCTGCAGGCAAAAGCAAGTGAATATGTGGAAATCAAGTTTACTTGATCAAATGGCAAGCAGAACAAAATTAAATTATGCACTCTATTAAAAGACTCTTTTGATAACAACAAAACAAATCCAAGCCTTCCAATTTTCCCATGGGTTTTATTAAAGTAACATATTCAGCAGCTAGCTTTCCAGACCCAGGAAGGAGCTAAACACATTTCTTCCTCTGGCTTACTTTTCAGCTTAAACAGATTCCTGATTGAAATGAGACAAGTGTCTAAAAAGGGATTGGAATTATCAAGATTTTTGTGATTTGATTATGGGCACTTTCACCTCTGTCTGACCAAATTATTTTCTGTGGAGGTCGAGGATACTGCAGGCTCTATTCACCAATTCACCATGTCTGGCATAAAACTAAGCCCATGATTATGTTCTATGGCTTCATTAATACACAGTTGCTAAAATTCTTCCCTAAGTTGAAACTACACGATCTTCATCTTTTCACAGCTGGTATAAAATATATCGTGTGTCTCACTCTATTTCCTATTGCACACAGACCTGCAACAGAAAATGACCACCGAATTGGATAAACCATGGGACTGTTATCATATTGAGCAATGATTAGATTACCCAGAACAGTTTGCTAGACCTTTAACATCAACTTACAGTTCAGCACTGACAGAAGAAGAGATGATATCAGACATTCAAAAATACATAAACAAAAAGAAGCGTGGATTGAAAATGACACCTCTTTCAGACTCTAAAAAAAACCAGTCCCCACCACTTTGGCTAAATTTAGAGGGAGGTTATGATCTGAGAACTGATCAGATAATCTAGTTCCTGCTGATTTGTGTCAGTTAGAATTTGTATTTATAGAATACCTTCAAAATATGTAGTACTACTCTCTGCCTCACATAAGCGCTTAAGAAATCATTGAACTCTAGTCTTAATGTCTTATGTAGCATTTTATAGATGGAAAAAAGAAAGAAAATAAACCCAACATTATCAATTATGACAAATGGACTCAATATAACAATAAAATATATATTTTTTCCTTTGATTATACCTCACTCTAGATATATGAGTATATAGGTATATAGAGCTATGAGGGGATTTGAATATCATTCTTTGGTAGTATAGCAGTCTTTCCCCATTTAAAAATATATGGGTTTAAAACATGTTAAATTTTAATGCATCATGCACCAAGTTTTAAATTAAGAATGAACTAGGGTTTTTTTGTGTAATTCAAGAAAGGGCATCTATCTTGCTAAGTTTTCAAATTTTTCACAGCTCTCATTTTACCATGCTTAAGATATATTGAACATTATCACTTCATCTATCATGTATTATTACAGATATAGTTGCACATGACTTCTAAAGGATAAAGCCTCTGTGCTGCCAACAGTCTTCGAAAATTGCTCCAGAAAAAAAAATCTTAAGGAAATCAGTGAAAAAGACAAGGATAAAGTAAAAGCAGAGGTAAAAATAAGAAATTAGAAGAAAGGGGGCTTCAAGCATTCTCCTTCTCCTTAATGAGAACAATTCATATGTTTGTTTCTGATTTGCCATGGGTTTTGTTGTTAGTAGATTGGGGGGAGAGGTTGTTGTTTTTTTTTTATCGTTCTACATAATACTTCTATCATTTATTTTCCTATTGCACTGCAGAAAACATCACTGTAAACATCACTAGTAAAGTGAAAAGACCTTCCCAAGGCTATGCGATTGACTGAACGTTATTGAATACCATAAATTGCAAACTGCTGCAGTGCCTTTCTCATGCAGCAAGTCACTGGTATCAGAGCATCTTGACTGGACATGGCCTCTGAGAATCAATGTCTTCCTAACTTAAGGTTGGATTTCTATTGTCTTTGAAGGGGAAAAGAAAGAAAGAGGCCTGTCCCAGGAGTTTTTAGTTTTTTCAAATAAAGTCCAAAAATGAGATAACCTTAATAAGGAGACCAAGTGCTACTCTATATCCCAATCTAATAGCTGGAAGCTGAAAACACACACAGAACTGTATTCACACTATTTGAGGCAGATACATGGGCTTTGGGCAATTTCTGAGAGCTATGACCCCATACTTTATAAGAAAACCAGATACCAGGAATAATTTTCTGGACCATGGGAATATATTTCTTTTCTTTTTTTTTTTTTTTTTTTAATCCAAATGACCATTTGGGGGCCATACATATTCATAATTAACTGGGAATCATTTCAATGTCAATGTTTGTTTATTAAGAGTAAAGCTTCTGCATAAAGAACTCTTCTGTGCAATTGACATTACTACAACCTCACTGTTCCCTGAAGAACGCAGTTCAAGGAAGCAGCTTGGAGAAAATAAAAAGGCAAAAATGTGATTATTTCCCTGTAACTGCCAACATAAGCTGGCACAATGAATGCAATAAAAAGAAGAAAACAACTTTAGGAAAAAGTGTTCCAGGCATTCAAAAGAGAAAGTCATTGATATGATCAGAACAATAGCTGCTAATAGATGAAGATATTTCAGAGTTCTTATGCACCTGCTTATTCTTCTGTTAATTAAAATCTGTGATTGCCAGAGTAATTTTTTGCATCACATATACCTCCAGTTTCAGAAGCAAGTGACACATTTTGCAAAGAAAAATGCAAATCAAAAACCTTCCCAGTAAATCCATAGAAACATGATTTATTTTAGAGCTTCTGGGTGAACAGAGCACTTAAGAGGATGCCACAAGAATTAAGATCAAATTTTCGAGCCTTATCTAAGTGAGTAATACACAATGGCAAACAACCATACTCTTGGGTTGTGTATTGATTCTGAACTGGTGAAACTTTTGTACTGAATAGAAGTTGGAAAAATAAACTAAAATCCATACTAATTCAGGCTTTGACATCTCCACTGGGGCCTTCATCAAAAAGAATCATTAATGCTAGAGTGGATAAGGAACAGAATCCATCTGAATGGAAGACTATTTTAGAGTTTGGTCTAAAAACGCTATATAGTTTTTTTGAGAATTTCAGTTGAATTCAGACAATTCTGCAGAAAATTTTTCTTGTGCTTCTTCAGGACAATAAAAACTGCAGGATTTGTTTTGAAGAGGATGTATGTGAAGTATCTGCATGAACTAAAGGGACTTTGGAACTGAAGAAATTTAGTTAGTTAATTGTACCCTTTTCAAGGATGTGAGCAGTGTATACAAAAACAGAGCTGAGGGATAAAGGAAAACTCTCTTTCAATACTCAAGCAAAATCCAAAGCCTTTCAGACCACATTATGTGTATTTAGTAGACGTGACCAAAGTCTCATGTCAACCAACTGTGGTACAGTCAGTGATATCTAATAGCTTTAAGATTTTTCTTTGTAGTACAAATGATAGAAGATCAACATGTACAATACGCTGGTAAGAGCTGACAGTTACTATAATGTATTGCAGATGATAATTTTTAAGATGACACTACTGTAAAGGACATCTTAGATTCCTTAGACTCCTTAGATGCAGGCCCCTGCTCCTGAATGCAACTTTGTCAACTAATCCCTTTCATAAACTGAAGATTAAAGTGCTTTTCATACATTCATTAATTAAGCCCCACAGTTACAGCTGTCAGATAATATCACAGAATAATTTATTTGACAAATTTTACTTTTTACAATAAATTATTCAAGGTTCTTGTTATTATTCCACAATTTATCCAGCTGGCTAAGTAATTTCTGAGGCATAGTAGTTCAACAGCCTACGAGGTATGTTCTGAAAAGATTAAAAAAAAAACCAAAAACCCCAAACCTAAAAAACAAATGCAACTAACATATTCCTGGCTCATTATTTTTCCCAGCTTTAGTCACTGGCTAAAGAGGCTATCCACAATGGGAAACTTATAAAATTCCTAGGTATCACTGGTTTGAATCGCAAAGACAAGCTCAAAGGCAGGGAGCAGTGACTTGGGTAACACACAACGTTTGATTTCTAAAAATTCACAACAAGAAAAGCAGAATTTAGGTATACTGAATTCCACCTCATGCATTTCAGATGCATCTCAGTTACTGCAGCAAATGAACATCAATAAGCAAAACTACGATAAACCACTACAAAGCTCTGCAGTAACACAAAAACTGAATCTTCAAATGCAAACAAATTATTTCATTCCCATCTGTCAAATGAAACTAAGAAGTGGTGACAAAAAAAACCTCCTATACTAAGTATGTGTTATGCCTTGAAACTTGTTACATTGGGTCACCAGTGGGAACAGAGAAAAGTAGAAACTCCACTGAAACAACTCATGCTGCTTGCCTACCTGCAAAAATTTGATCCTGTTGCTCAAGGAACAGTCAGAGGACTACAATCATTTCATCTAACACCATCCATGTAGCACTTTAATCAGTTGATTTCAAAGCAATCACTATAGCTGATAAAAGCATAGATATGCATTTCCTTATGCGGCATGACCCACACCTCTCAAGCAACCTCAAGAACTTCAGGAATGTTACTTGGTGTTCTGCGACCTGAGGGAAACTCGAGAGTTCAAAAAATCTGAACCCTAATGAGCTACTGTTTCAAAAAGGGAATTAATTAATGAATTAATTAAAACCTCGGACTACTTTCAATCCTGTCTGGAAACTACAGGAGGGGTTAAACTTGTTATACTTGTTATAAACTTGTTATATTCTTGGTATAAACTTGATATAGCCCTGTGTCCTAGTGTCTTGACAGTCATAATCAACTTCAGCTTGTCAGATTTTGCAGCAGTTTTTCAAGCAAGACTCTCTTTGCAGTCTAATGTAATTGTGAAAAGATACAGAAGGTATTTTTTACAGCTTGTGGTTGCAAAGATGGCATGGAAAAAACTAAATCTTGGCTTTGCCATATGTCCCGTGAAAAAAATTCAACCAACAAACCAACCAACCAACCGACCAAACCCAGAATATCAGCCTTTCCTTAAGAAGCAGCAGTTGCTCTCCTCAATCCTTACTGTTCTAGGATATATTTGCTAAATATCAGGCAGTGTGTGTGTACTGCCACCCTAATGGACTGCATAGGAGGACACCTCCTCAGGCCAAGCTCCATGTAGCCATTGTCCTGTCTCATCCACCTGCCAGAGGAGTAAGAGATACATAGGAACTTCTCCTCCTACCAATCCATGATCACAGTACGCATAGCTGTGGCAAGGGAATAAGGGAGACATTACCTAATTGAATTTGTCACAGCTGGAGTAGAAAACAAAATGCACAGATGCAAGTGGTTCTTGTAAAGAGCACTGCATGATATATGTCAGTCTAAGAAAGCAAGGTATGGATTAATTGCCAGGAATTGACTAAACACTTCAGAGATGAAGTTCAAGATTTATAGTGCATCCTTTTACTTTTTAGGAAAGCCTAAGTAAAATGACCTAATCAGTCAAATTAAGGAGCTCTTCCCATCACATGATGAATCTTCTTCAATGATAGTGAATTTTTCTAAGGAAAAATTAATAAAAATGTCTTATCATAGATCAATAGTTGAAAGTGATGGACTTACAGTAGTGAATTTAAATGAGCCTGGGAGTCTAGGATCAAATATTTCCTCCTAGTCTAGGGAGCTGCTTAATTTTTTTTCTGTTCTCTCTAGTGATTATTTTAAAACATTACATTTAAGTTCATTAACCTCCAAAATTATCTTTAAAGCTAAGGAAGAGGAAATGACACATTCTGGGATATATCAGAATGTAACAGGCTGGTTTAGTGTTGTGTTTCTGAGACTGTCTTATGTCTTGCTTAGAGGAAAAAAAAATACATAAAAATGCAAGGGAGCAAGAAGGGGTTTAAGATATGAATAAATGGGTTTGGATTTACATGTTCTCCTGGAACTAAATTCTGTTATTATGGAAACAAATGTGAGCTGTTCTGAATTTCTGTAAAAATGTAAGAAAAAGAGACAACAAAACCGCAGATTTCATAGAAGATGCACTATCCTGCTTGCCACAGTCACTTCAATGGAAGGTGATGCTCCACCTTCTGATAGCAATGCTTGTGTGAGACATGACACGCTGCAGAGAGCTGGCCTTTTTACAAGTCCCACTTGTGAAAGCAGCTTAGTTAAGCAGTTACTCTGTCTCCTTCTCTTCTTCTAACACAAGATTTTTTAATGAAAAATGGTAAGAGGGACTCTGTTTAGTAACAACACTTAAAATTCCTTTTGGAGACCTCTTTGGCCTCTTCTGTATGCCCCCACAATGTTCCCCTGCACATATCAGCCACTGACACTTCCTTTGAATATTAACTAAATAGGTCTTGAATGCTCAAGTCTGAAAAAGAAAGAAGTTTTAGATAGCATGAGAACCTATGACTACCGCCGTCTCTGAAAATCAATCAAACCTGCAGCTGCAATATTTTGCAAGTGGCTTATTTCATTTAAATGATTTATTTTAGTTAGATATTCTCCACTGCTCTAAATCAGTACTGCTTTACTGACTCCACCAGCTCTTTGTCGTTTTGCATCCAGCTGAGCTTGTAGCTGTTTATTTCTTGCCATGAATAGCAACCATTTATTCCCCAGGATTAACACTGAGAAATAAAAGAAAATGTACCCTATATCTACTTCAGACCAAAGAAGGGCTACTTTCCACTTGACTTTTCTGAATACTCCTGGTGACAATTTTTTCACTGCCAGTCAGTCCATTTCTAAGGTTTCCATGTGCACTTTTTTTTTTTCAGGTGCTGTTTGAAATGATTCAGTCCATCCCACCCCAATGAAAACAGGAATCAAATTGGTTGAAAGACTTACAGAACTCTAGCTGATGTTTTATAGAAGTCTTCTACAATTAGCTGCTTATCTGAATTAATTACATGAATGAGACGAGCATACAGTTTAGAACAGACATTCTTAAATGCTTCACATTTACATTATAAATATTTATTTGGTGAACGCTAATAGACAATCAGATATATCTCTTTCCTTGCAGGACCACTTAAAATATTGACACATTTAGTACAGCTGAATATTAAAATGATAAGTTGCCTTACCTAAACTGTTGTCCAGTAACTTTTCACTAGACAGGTAATTTCCTAATGTCCTAGAATTCTGTGTAGCTTTGAATAGGTTTTAGTCTCTGAACAGATTTCCAAATAAATATTTATTCTATCCTAAACCTGCGACTTGCTAGTAAATCAGCAAAGTGCTCAAAAAAAGAAAAGAGGTCAGGTTTCACAGGTTAATTTTCCAACAGGTTCATTTTCCAACCAGGACAAAATGGATTTTTATAGCAGTAAGTAAGGGAGACTGAAATTTCTCCAAGGGATTGCATTATTTACTTCAAAACATGGTAATTTCAGAGAGTCATACATTGCAGGCTGGTAGTTTCGGAAAAGGGAAAATATCAATCAGTGAAAGAGGAAAAGGATCTGTTACTGTTCCTATCCAAAGGAGAAAAAAAGGTGGAGGAAAAGAAGGAAGAGAGGAAAAAGAAAATAGGAGGGAAGGAAAAAGAAGAAAAATAAAGAAAAATTAAAAAAGTAAAAAAATAAAAAAATTAGTAAGAGATTCAGAGAGATTAAAAAAAGAAAGAAAGAAAGAAAACCATACTGCTACTGTATTAATAGATATACTGGGCAATGGTAACACTTTTGAATAAAAATCTTATACAGGGTTAAATGACAACAATTCCATTTAGAATTACAATTATATTTATTGCACTTTGCAGCACTTAATTTATTCCTTTATTCATATACTGTTTCTAAACTAACAACAGAATTTAATAATCTACTCAGGGGTAACCCTTCTCTACTGGATAAAAATCCTACAAAAATTGTTAGGCTTGACTTAAGAATTTTAAATACGTTCCCTGAATTATATTTTCATCAATTACCCACTTCTGACTGAAGAACAAATATGGGCACAGCAGAAACCGTTAAAACATTTTTAACAATAGCAACAGAAAAAAGCAAACACAAGAAATTAACAAAGAAGTGATGAATGCTAAAGTTATTCCATTGATGATTAAAACCCTACACACAGTGCAATAAGATATCAAGAATGCTATTTGCAATGACACAAGCTGTCCTTAAAGGCAACATGCTTAATGCATTCAGGAGCTGTGAGAACAAAAAGTAGCATGGGCATCAGATTTTTGAACTGGGGCATTTGAAGTGTCAGCATTTCTGCTTCACTGGAATTTTCAGATTAGTTTAATTCTGTACCAACTGGAATAATAAGGAGATTCCAGCTGAAGAGATATGCTGAAACACTTTCATTGTAAGTGTCTCAATACCTTGCTGGTGAAGCCATCAGAAAAATAGTGAAATGACTTCTCAGCATTACTGAGCGTAATCTAAATGGCATTTTTAAAAAACCATGTGACTCTTATGGTTAGTACTCCCCTTGCCCCAGTGTATATTATTTGCATATTACGAGGAATTTTCCAACATTTTCACTCAGATCGCAAGTTTTTAAGAAGTGCTACTAATTTCAAAATTTCTATCAGCTCCAGCCTGTTCTAGGCTTGTGTACCCAGAGAGGTTAATACACTTCAAACTAGCAGTGAAGTTCATAGCTCCCGAGTTACAATAAACCAAGCTTCCTCATGTATATTTTTACCATATACTAAAACCTGATTTTTGTGCCCTAGCCGACTCGAAGTTCTGTATTTGAAATAAATCAGAAACTTTAATAGGTGTGTGAGAATTATACACAAAGCTACATGTACTGCAAGTATTTTCAGAGAAGTCTCACTCAAAGAAGAAAAAACCATGTCACATAAAGGAACCATTAAGGAGTACTACATATGTACACAAGGAAAAAACACAGAGTTTTGTGATATAAATGAACACTTCTATATTATATATGGTATGG
>JBCJKH010043704.1:0-16552 GCA_039877255.1 Loriculus beryllinus
CCTGCCCATGGCAGGGGGGTTGGAACTGGATGATCTTAAGGTCCTTTCCAACCCTAACTATTCTATGATTCTATGAATGTTAAATAAATGTTGTGTGCACCCGTGTCAGGAGACAGAAAGAATAAATAGTCACTAAGCAGACAAGAAGCTATATTTAGGTCTAGGCTGAGTATGCCCTCTGCCTGACAAGTGCAAAAAAAACCCAAACCAAAATGCCTCTTCATTTCCTGCTGGAGAGTTATGTGTATTCTTTCTTCATTGTGTTTTAAAACTTTCAAATATGGGTACAGTCTAGTGTCTGGCAGCTGCATGGTCCTTTCTCTGACAGCCCAAACAGCATACGTCGTCACTTCAATGCTGTCCAGACCATGGGCACTAATATAAGCCCTCTACGGTCCCTGCTCAGCCTCTCCTCTCCACTACCCATGGCACAGGACCCCACTTCAGTACCTGCCCCAGTGGTGCCATAGGAACCTGGCCTCCAGCTTTGCTGCAGCCATGCCCTGCCTAGCCATGGCTCTGCCAAGCCTGTACTGATCTGCATGCGGACATCCTGGCCTGGCCTCAGTCCATTTCCATCCCCAAGGTCCTGCCTGGCCATCCCAGGGCTGTGTCTGATCCTGGTTCCCTGCACCAGGCTTGAACCTGATTCCCACCCATGGAGTTATGTCCTGTACTGGCCTTGTCCATCCACCTCCCCATCTCCAGGTTGTTGCCTGATGTCTGGGAATGCCCCCAGGCTCCCCTGGCCCCTGGTTGAGGTGTTAGGAGAGGCCCTGGCTGTGCAGCCCTGTTCCGCTATCCCTGGGGAGCCCCTGCTCTTCCTGGCCTTCAGAGTGCCCTGATATACATGTGGTGCCCAGTCTTCCAAACACCACCACTGTAATACCCATTTCAGCTACTATGAAAGATTAATACACTGAAGTCTCAGGCTGAAGGGAACACAAAGGGCTGCTATGACTCCTGTTCTCTGACCTTTTTGTCAAAAGCACAAGACTCCCTTTTGAAGAGGCATTGTGCATTTGGTACAAAGCCTGGTGGGTGTGCCTGTATTGCAGTGAGGTATAGAAGTTCCTGAACTAGTTTTAAATGAAGTGTGCTGGATATCACAGAGCAGTCCAGCCGTGGGACTCAGCACGGGCTAAATTTACACTGCTTCTCTGCACTGCGGCCATACTCTGGTTTAGAGATTTGACTAATGGTCTGCAGGTCTGAAAACTTCAGGAACAGCCTGGCACTCATCCCGGGTTCAAATAGGAAGCAAAGAGTGCCTAGAGACTTTGGAAAAAGAAAAAGAGCTGCTTGTCACCAGCACTTAGAAGACTTTAGCCCTTCAAGAGGAGATTCTGAGCTCCTGATGGGAGCAGACGGTCATAAACTGCTTTCCAGTTTTACAGTTGTACAGCCAGGCTGGATCTTTTGTTCCCAGCACTTCTGAAGTTGCTAAAAAAAACCCAAGACAGTGATTGAAAGTCTCTCTTTCTCCTCCATTTTTGCTAGACTGACTCTCTTAAGTAATGCTGAGCCTGTGCACACTGTTCTGTCTGGAATGAAACAGCCCCTTATCATGCAATGGAAAATCACAGTGGACACTTTCTGGGGAAGACGGTTGGATAGATAGGAGAGCAAATCTTATTTTCTGCTAAAGCTTTTTTAGAGCAGACTGCCATCCCTGATTTTCTCTTCTACGTATTGCTTTGCCCCATGTGCCGACTATGCATAGATATGAGTGCAGAACCACCAGCTCCATGAGCCCAGACTGTTTTGGAACACGCGCTTGCATGAAAGTCAGGTTGCTCAGGTCCCACTCAAAGCCCAACACAAATTAATGCTTCATGACCTGCTGTTTCAGGAAATGATAGTTCTATTTTAAACCTTTTAGAACATGGTTATGACTCACTGGGTCAGCTATGTTTTGAATGCAGCAGATTCTGTTGTGTGGGTACATGTATGTGTGATGTACATACCAGTGAGAAAAAGCTAGGGTTGACTATCTAACTACTTCTACTTCTCATTTCTATGAACTAGAGATCTTTCTAGTTGCTTAACCTGAAGCTAAGAATGCAGTAAATACTGGATGGTGGGATTAGGAGATTTCTGTGCAATTCACTGAAGAAGTAACAAGGAGATTTTGCACAACCAAATGCTTATTTCTGGTATCCAGCAGAACACAAGTCTCATTGCTGAACCGTGAATTCAAAATTGACCATGAATGATCAAGGGAATGATGAAATTTCTCTATCCAGCCAGGTAAAACATTCAAGTCTTTGATCCTGGTCTGCAGTAAAAATGCTGTTCTGATTAAATTGCCACTTAAATGGATATAAATCAGGAATAGCTTATCTAAATCTTACATCTGTACTTCGCATTCTGTTAAATCTCATGGACTCAACATTGATGTGGTCTAATTGGAAGTGTCACTGAGTATTTATTCAGAATGAGTTTTGCAAGAGTACTCTGGGACACTTCTTTATTTGAAAGGAGAAAGTATGTTAAAAGAAAGGTAATTTATAAGGAAAAGCCAAGGCAACAATACCCAGTATGAGGGCCTGGTTAGACACCTGGCAATGTTTAAGCCTTACTGTTCCTAATCCTTCAAGCCAGGTTTGCAACACTGGGAGCTTTTCTGTTCTTGCTCTTGGATATACTGACTGCTTAGAGGATAGAACAGTTCCAATCTCTTCATTTTCTGTTGGCTTAATAGGAACAGTGTAAAGTACAATATGCAGCATATGTTAAAAGTATATGCCTGTGGGCTACATACGTCATGCACCTGGAAGGCTGCTGCCTTATAAAAGTAATAAGTAATACAACCAAGAGACAACCATTATGATCAAGCATGTGGGCAGCCAAGTGAATGATGCTGACAAGGGAAATACCTCCAGTGCAGCAGTTGGGAAGTACTGATTTAAAAGTCCGAAAGTGGCTGCTTGCCCCTGACGAGTCATTTCTGCTGAAGCAGGCATCTTTCCAGGCTTGTGCATTTTGGATGTGTTTAGCTGAAGCTGGTTTGTTCTTCCTATCTGTATCTGCAATGTCTCCTATCATAGCCATCATTTCAGCTTATCATCACCCTCCTGGGAATCTTCAGTTCCTCAACAGAACTGGCTGGAAACCTCCCCTCATGCATCATTTCCTGAAGAATTCAATCAGCTTAGCAAGAGAGGATAAAAGCCAAAAGCTACAAATAAGCTAAGCTTTATGTCGGTAAAGGGAACACTAAATGTATCTGCTACTTTACTTCTCTTTTTCTTCCTTTTACTTTTTTTCTTCCTCAACCTCATTGTATGTGAAAGGTGAGGATGAAATTTGCCTCTGTCAGACAGGGGATGCTGTCATAATTAGACATGTCTCTAGTAAGACATTTTGGTGTGTGCGCGTTGAGAGTTTTATACATTATAGTTAAGAATATATTAATGTCAAATTGCTGGCAATCTGATCAAAGCTATCACTCTGCAATCTTTCAATCTCCTGCTCTCGGTTTTGGGTTTTTTTTTCATTACAGGATTACATTGTCGCTCAGACATTTTATTTCTTATTTTAAATAAGCTCTTCTACAGTAGTACCAGCAACCTAAAAACAAAGCAAGAGTCAACAATGAATATATTATCAATTTATTTCATTTGGCCAGTATTAGAGCTTTATCACAGATCTTGACTGTATCTCATTCAGCACAATGATATCCTCGAGGCATAATATTCCTGTGGGCTCCTGAGAGATGTTTTGCTGCACACAAGAGTACTGGTGCTAGTTCTGCCCACAGTCTGCTCAGCCCCTCACTACCAGAAGTGTCTATGAGACTTCTTTTGGCATGTATGTGACCTTTTGAGGTCTCCAGTTTAAAGAAGTGTTAAATCTACATGATATTCTTAGCTGTTGACAGCAACAAGACATTTTCCTAATCAAAAGAGTCAAGAATATGGTTGCTGTTGATGCTGTTCTTTTTTAAACTTCCTCATGGTGATCGTGCCAAATGATTTAAAGAAGGCAAAGGAGCTGATGAAGTTAAATTCCGAGATTGCTTTGTCATCATAGAAGGATAAAGACTGACTGCAAATGTTCTTTATGAAAAACAAATGAAAGGCCCAAGTTTTTTCTCGCTGGTTCTGCTTGAGTGGAGACAATCCCAATGCATGGTGGCAGGCATGAGAGAAGGGCAATAACCTTAGGCAAGAACCCGAGGGAAAATATATACGAGCATTTAAAAATGAAATAGCTGAGAGTTGGCTCCTCCTCACAGAGACTTAAGGCTGGAAGTTAGGGCCAATTAGTGCTGAAAGCCACTCTTCCCCCAAGCAGCAACAGTCCCCTGCTTTACTTTATGTCTCTACTGACATTTCCCTATTTGGCTTTGCAAGTGTCTCTGAATAACACTACAGCAGACAACTGCTAATATATTCTACTCTGTGCAAAAAGCTCTTCTTGTTCCACTTTTGAGGTTTTGGATTGGAGATTTTCTAAGCTAAGAGCACCAAGTTTTAAAGTAATGTACATATGTTACTCTGTAAATCAATACACCCATGCATATAGGTTTATATACACATATAAACACAAAGTGATGTGTCATTAATGTTCTTGTGGCTGTGAATGCTTGATGATTCAGGAAGGTTTAATATGACCTTATAAAAATCATTTATTAGTGCATGGTAAAGTACAAGCTCCCATTACAACTCATTTATTTGATAGTTAACAAATCTAAGTTTTCCAGACACAAACGGGAATTAGTGAGGTTTAACTGTACTTTGATTTTTGGTTGTTTAAAGATTTCCCTCATTAATGTCTTCATTATAAGCATCAGATGGCCTTTGAGGTTAGCTTCTGTAACATGGCACTGAGAGCAACTGAACCTGATCACTGGAGCCAAAGACCCTAGACTTCCTGCACATCTTCAGCATGTATCTAACTGCTTTGGAGCATAGATACCTGCAATTGTGTGGCTCTCACTGAAAGGTATATAACAAATCAGATGGGGTTTTTAATGTTATGGGCTCAGTTTCTTTCAGGGGGTTTTACAGTGTTGATCTCAGCAGAGTTTATACAATATTGGACAGAAATGAGAAGTATGCTGACTCGGAGATCCAGCTGTCAAATGCTCTGAAAGCTATTCTGCTGGATGTGGATACCACTGCTGGGAGCACAATAAAGAAGAAATGTTCGTGCTAGGAACTGTGCAATCTTTAGTCAGCCTTTTTTTGTAACTACATCATGATCTAGAGCTTGCTTAGTTGCTGTGTAAGCTCATGAGTGGGTTGGCATTGTAGTAGGAAGTCTTTTTTTGAGGTCAAAACATTACAGTGTACTCTAGAGTTGCCCCTGGCTAAAGCCATTTCAAATGAGAGAGAGTATGAATGAGATTTACAGCAAAGGTCCTTTCTTTACAGATCACTGAAGGATGGAGAACCTCATCCTGCCTGCCTGTGTGAGCTTGGCTATTGATCTACATAGCAACAGGATCTGGGGTTCCTTGCAAGGTAAGGGCTTTGAAGCTCTTTAAGCCATTGAATGCACATGCTTGTCCACAGAGGAGGGGGTAATTGTATGTCTGACAGAATAGTCTCAGCTTCAAGAACCATGATGTGTGACAGACATAAAAGATGGGAGAAAGAGAAAATGGGGACAGGCCCATAAAAGAGTGACCACAAAGTCTCTGTTGAGTAAAGGTCTTGTGATGATATGAGGTTTCCAATCGGAATGGTGAAACTTCAGCCTCTGCCTCTTCAGGAATGGATTTCCATTCATATCCCAGCATTTGATTGTGTTAATGGGACCTCTTTGTATGGAATATCTGCTTCTGGAAAGCAGGATAGGTTGTCACAGGCACAAGGGTGAAAAGAACCGATTTATGCTAGCAAAGAATTAAGTGCTGGATTACAATGACAGGGACACTGTTTACTGAAGAAAAACACACAAATGAGGAGACTCGAACTTTAAGTACATCTGGCACTTATCCCTCAGTTTAGAGAATATCTGAAGCATCTCTCACTTCAGAAATCTCAAGAGACCAATTCAGAACTTCTCCAAGATGGTATTTTTCAATGGGCTTCCATCCACTTCTCACCATTCTTTGGGGCAGAAGAATGTTCTCCTTTTTGTTGAGTACCAGTGAAGCTTCAAAATTCCTAATTCAGAGCAGTAAA
The DNA here is from genome assembly GCA_039877255.1 of Loriculus beryllinus. Taxonomy (NCBI): domain Eukaryota; kingdom Metazoa; phylum Chordata; class Aves; order Psittaciformes; family Psittacidae; genus Loriculus; species Loriculus beryllinus. The sequence continues at coordinate 6,138 of JBCJKH010043704.1, forward strand.
AAATAAGTGGCCACTAAAGTAAAAATGCTGCTGACAGCTCTGTGGCCATTGGAGAACATGTTTGTATTCTGCACATTCTGCAAATGTTATAACTGAGAAGGAAGATGGACCCCCTTTCTCAGCCCTATCTATCAAGCTGTTACCTGTTACATAAATGTAAAGACAGCACAATTTAATATCTAGGCAGTTTTAGATAGGCTTGTCCTTCTAAAAAACCATTATATCAGTTGCCATTATTAGTGGAAGTCTTGTCTTCTGCACAAGAAAAGCCACAGGGTTTAAGCTTATACTAAAATCATGCAAGTATCCTGTGTGATCTCCTGAAGGGTAATACTCTCAACTGTCTTATAACTAAAATCTCCTGTGCTTGGTGGATGCAAGAAGGATAAACTGGTTACAGAGATCTTACAAAAATAGCTCGTCTTCCCAGTAAACCATTAGGCATGCCACTATCATCTTTAAATCATAAAATACACATATGTGCTTGTAGATTTTATGCATTGCTTACATGTCTTATGCTACAACTAATATGCCTTAGTCAGTTATTTAATGTTATGTGACTCCTTATTCTTGCATTCAATGCCACCAATATCAGACTGTTAAAGATTAACTTGGCAACTATTTTGATAAACACAACCTGACTTCATTAACCTCTTGCAAGGACACTTGGTGTTAAAATATGACATTATTTAGTTCTAAGCATAACATGGGATGCACTTCATGCTTTATTGCTCTTAGCAATATAAATTATATGTAAATATATATATATAAATATATCTCTATTAGCAGATATAATTCACTATTGCTTATAGTAAATGAAATCATTATGTATTTATTTGACTCATGGGCCTGAGGTCCAGGTACTCTGGTGTTGATTATAGAAGCTAACAAAATGTTTTGGTGGGCCTTTAAAACCTTAATTGCTTTCTGTTTAGAGATGGCCATTAGCCATTGCTGCTGAAAATGCTAAAATACCAACAATACTTCCATATCCCAGGAGATCAAAGCTGGGCAGTTCCCTGTGTTTCATTCTACTATTCAGAAGAGGCCTCCTCTCCCATAGTATGTTTTCCTGAATAATTGGTCTCAGCCATCCAGTTTGGCCTCTTAATGATTTCAAAGGTTTTATGATTTAAGAGCAGAAATTAATAAAATAAGCTTAATACCAATTTCAGCCTAGGGCTTTCTTTTCCTCACCGTGCACCAGTAGTGAAGATGATTGCTTTTCTAGCAGTAATATTCTTCCTAGGCATCTTTAGTAGGGAGTGCTGTAGAGTTTATCGCTGTGTTCTGAATTCCTCTTATTTGTCTAGGGACTTTGGGTTTTGGGTTTTTTTTTTTTTGTTTTGTTTTGTTTTTCTTTTGGTTCATGCAAGACCTTAGCCCTAGGCTAAAGACATATTAAAAAGAAAGGGAAATTACTGGGGTCCTATCTCTCAAAGTAATTTTACTTTATTAATATTTGGTACTGATGGAATTCCAAGCAAACTTATTATTTGGGGGGAAAAAGGAAGAGGTAAAGAAGAGGCACCAGCTGTCAGATGGAGAGCCTTTCCAAAAATCCTTAAAGGAATACGCTAGGTAGACAAGAACAGTAATTCCCAGGTGCTGTTCTTTGATCTTTCCTGAGATGTTTCCTATGACAAGAGTTTGTGAGAAATTATTCTGCTGTCTCTTGTCAAAACTGGATCTGAACAATGAAATGGAGAGGGAAAACTCTCATTATCTTGCTGCTTATCTATATTTTTTTCTTTTTCCTGCAACTCTTGTGATTCGGCTGCGTCAAGAAGGATCTTGCTTTGAAATCGTTAGATAAATCAGATTCAAATCATGCTGATAGTTCTGTAACATACCTAAATCTGTCTTTTCCCTTGCCCTCTTCCTCAAAGGGAAATGTTCTGAATTAGAAAAATAGCCTTTTGCTTAAACTGGAATAATAATACACAGACCTATTTCTTTTCAGTATAGTTGTGAGATGTTATCTCTGGACTGGAACACCAGTTCCATTGCCTGATATGCTAGGACATGGGTGACTGCGTAACACAAACAATAGATGTTTTTATGAATCTAATTCCATGATTGTTCCTTTTATCTTCTAGTATTTAATGATGGGAAAGCTTTTATTCTTTCATGCATATGCTATAATGTTTGCAGGTCAGTGATGTGAAACAGAGTGAATCTTTCAGTGGTGTAGTACATTTGTGTGTCTGGATTCTCCTGGGAATATGCATGTTTTCTGGGTATCATTCTACAGTTAAAAAATCAGGGCGTTACACCTGCCTTCCTTGTTCACCCACTTCCCACTGTACTCCCACATAACACATCACAGGACAAACTGAAAGTGGCTGATCAGGAGCTGGTTGCCAATCTCTGCTATGGGTATGGACCTTCAGAGGAGCTCACCAGTCTCTGCCAGCAGCAGTGATGTGTGTGGAGGCAGAGCTTGCTGCCAGTTCTGGGCAGGTTGACAGCTACATTGGTGACAAACAGAAATCTCAGAGTGCCACTTCAGATACAAACCTCGCTTAGGAAACAATTCCCAGCATACTGAGCTCACAAACCATTCAAGTTTGAGACAGTAGAAATAATTTGTACACCTCCTGCTCCCATTGCCAAGAAGGATTCCAGCTTTCTGAGGAACTCTCAGAACTGATCCAGATCCAGATCCAGATCTGGGCAAGCAGAGAAGGTGAATGGTGTTGGCAGCCAGGCAGAGAGCCAGCGAGCTGTTCTCTTGCAGGCTTGTGCGGCTGCACAGAGCATAACGTCTCCCTCTATCACTTAGTAAATTCATGACATCAGCAGCTGTTACCAGGGAAACACAGAAACTACCGATTTGGATCTTGGCAGCTAGGTGTATAGAGGAAATATCTTGCTCTTTTGTGGGTCAAAAAGGAAAGCTGAAACAAATTCCAGGACAGCTTTGCATTGGAACGAAGTAGGGGTAGGTTAATGATGCCAAACCAAACAATTATAGCTGCTAAAGTGCCAGTGTGGTCCCCATTATGTCACTTACAGAAACAAACATGGGAGATCAAGTGCAGGACTTCTAACTTCATGAAACTTAAACGTACCCTTCAGACATAAGACTGTTACCACCGACTTACAAGTTCAGTTCTGACCAGTGGGTTTAACAAGTTGATTTTAGAGATGCGATATCTTCTGAGTAGTGATTTTTCAGAAAGTGCTAATAATTGCTGCTTCTTGAGAAAGAGTTTACTTGTGTTTCACAGCAAAGTATGTAGCATTGAGTTTTGATAGAATTGTGTGCAAATACCATTGCTGTTGTGATGAAATATGTGCTTTTTATAGCTTTTAAAAATGTGCGGGGTTTGTGAGAACTGAGGACTTTAGAAATGTATTTTACGGCTTTTAAGTGCTTCAGATTTTTGAAGTTACAGAAATCACATTTTTGTCATTTAGTAACACTAGCTGACATTCTATTTATGTTACATGTTTAAATGAAAACACTGCCTTTTAAATGGATTATTATTAAAGTATTGGGTAGTTGAGAGCCAGTTAATATTAGCTCTTGCACAGTCCTGTTTGATTTCATTCACATTTCACAAGATTCATAGGTTTGCTACATGAGTTACGACAAATGCATGCATCTTCCCTGCAAAGGCAGATGGAACAAGGCTGAGTGAATACTCAAGCTGAGCTCAGGTGCGGAATTGCAACAGCTACTTCATTCATACCTGCAAGGCTGTGAGCTGTGTGTGGCTGTACTTCCACCTGAAGATCCCAAGTCAGAAAGGTAGAGGTTGTTATGCTCATCAGTCATGAGAGAGATCTGGGACAGTCTGTATGGAGTGTTAAAAGAGCTGAGGTCTCGCCCTATTTGGCTGTTTTCACTAAGGAGCAAAATTCCGTATTAAAAGTCCCTATGCAGCTAGTTTGATGTTAAATGCATCCATGATGGAGGTTCTTGCATGGACACTGGGCAGCATTTCTAGCACTGCTCTATAACAGCACAGGAACGTGTTTAATCTGATTTGTATTCTCCATATTAAACCCCAGACAAATTTGCAGTGTGATGGGAAGGATGGTAGAGAATATTTCTGCTATGCCAATTGTCATTATGATAGATGAAAGCCCCTCTAAAGAAGATAATTTCTTGTTCTCTTTCTTGACCTTCATACACATGTGGAGTCTTAGTTGCTGGCTAAAGGTGGCAATACAGATAATCAAATGTTTAAAGGCCCTAATTCATAAATCTAATAACCACATGAAGGGAAGCTGAGGTGTGTTCTTTTTGTACTAGCTCATCACTAATGGAACTGGTACCACATTTTTCCTGTTAAACAGCTAATTCTGCAGTAGGGCTGAAAAAAGGATCTGGGTTGACTTTCACGCTCCAGTGGACTCACCATTGCAAAGAAAGCCTTTCTACTACCTTCATTAGGAAGAAAGAGACATGGTGTGAGAGACATTTTTCAAAGCAGCACCTCATCTGCAGCCTTGTGTTGAGGGATTTGGTGGCCTGCAGCTAGAGATAGTTAATGGTATCATTCAGAAACAGGATGCACTGTCTGAGACCTGGCACAGGCCAGTTTTGAGCTGCTACACTCCCCAAAAGAGACTTTGCCAAAAAAGGAGAAAAATTCATCACCTATTAGAGCATATTTTGGCTGTACTATGCAAGCAATTTAGTAGTCTCTGTATATGAGTCCTGGCAGTCTTTGAGACAAAAGAAGTAGGGTTGCTTTGTGTGCACTGACAAAGTGTTGCTTTTGACTTCACTGGAGCCATGATTCTTCATCAGATCCGTAACCTGAAGGCCTAAAGTGCCCATAAAAGGGCTACTGCAAATCTATAAATCATAATAATCACAGTCCTCAGTTGACCTGACAACCAACACCATTCCTGCTTAGGATCTAGCTCTGCAAACTTGTAACCCTCTGTGTGTGCCACACTCAGTACTCACTCATGAGACTGCTTTGTCCCCACCTTTTATTTTACTGGAACTTTTTTGACAATAAAGAGCATCTTTTTTAAGAAAAAAAGAAGTGTTTGAAGGCAAATTATCCTCCTGGGAACTCGGTGCTCCAGTGTTTGGGCTTTAAACATTCTGGGACATGCTGATTTGTTTAATAGCTACAGCCCTTGCTGGAATGTTTTTAAATTGTGTAAACATTCCTACTAGTTTTATGGGTTTATAAACTGGGGTTTTTTATGTGGGTACAAATTCAAGTTGACAGTGTACTTTCCAAGCTTCCATTAAATAGGGACAACTTGCTATTGATAGAGGAATATCTCTGAAATAACTTTATGATGTCTTGCAATGGAAGACTTTTCGTTAACTCTGGTTAGAAAAACAACCTACCATGTATTTGTACGGCTTTTACCAGTTCTTACTGTGCCCTAATGTCTGTGAGACTCCTGCTGGTGGGAAGTGAAAAAGTCCAAGGATAATTGAGAGGAGAAAGGAATGTGTTTTCACTGTACATTACGTTTGCCAGTTACTGTTATCATACAGCCATCAAAGCGCTCAGTGCTTCGAAACTTCCCACTTAAAGGTAGCAGTATGGTGGTGCCTTCCTTACATACACTGCTTTACCTCTCTTCAAGTGTGTCAGTGCTGCTTTAAAAGATCAGTATAGAAAACTTCTGCAACTACACCATCTGGTTTCAGTTTACCTTAATTTGGTGTCAGCCAAGCCCCTGCAGTCCGCATGACCAAAAGGGACAGAGCTAAACCTGCTGCATTTTGGGGACTTAAGCCTACCTTTCCCCCCTGTAAATTTTGACCTTACCAACATAAACTTCTCCAACCTCCCTTCAAACTGGAAGATAAAGGAAATGCCTGCTACTATTATTGGAAATTAGTAGATGTTTGTGACTGCTTTTAAACCTCCTGACCGGAGCAGTTTCCTGTTGAGGAACGTTGTGCTTGTGTTAGGCCCCATGATGGGGTATTCTAGCTTGCCCCATGCTGAACTTGCTTCTTGAAGGCTCTAAAGAGGGAGCAGGGGCAGCTTCCATCCCTTCTGCTGACGAGCTCCATGGGGAAGAGAATGTACTGTGCATAAAAATGGTGTAAGCATCGTCTGATGGTGTGCCTGACTCTGGGACTGAAGGCAGTTGGGGCGGGTACCGGTGTATGCCATGTATACTGGTATGCCATGTGTATTTGTTTCCTCTGTCCCTAGAAGCATGACTCAGCCTTGGGAACAGCTCCTTAGTGAGGTGGTTGGGAGACTTGATGAGCTGCTGAATTCCTCCTTGCCTAGTTTCCCCTACCTAGCTTGCCTCAGGTTATCACTGAGCTTTATTATTTCTACACACACACCACGTTTAGAACCATACAGATGACACTTCTCGCTCTGCAAATGCAGTTATGCACTGCTCAGGCTTTGCAGCTGGTTGAGCACCAATGAAACAAATTAACTCGGTAACTGAGCTGAGAAAGCACTTGGAAATACAGTTTCTAATGCTTTCTTACAGCTATTCCCATTGGAGCATATGGAGAACTCTTCCCATCTACATTGTGAAAGAAACACCAGAATATAACTTTTTCTAAAAAAAAACCCAAAAAGCCTTTTAAAATTTAAACCTTTGAGAACTTAATTAAATGCACTGTGAGAAAAATGTGCAGTTTGCTTACGGCTGTTGACTTGAGGTTTATATGTTATTGCCAAGTCCTGGAACGAATAAAGCTTTAATGTTGAAATCAGGAACAATTGTATTGTGCATTTTTTCATGTTGAGGCAATAAGAAAATATATGCTTAGATTCCATGTAGCATACACTAGAAAGGAGGTTTTTGGATTGCAAGCAGTGAAGCTGACTTGTTTAAAACTTCCAGTCCTCTTAGGAGACATTTCCCAATCGGTCCCTTGAAAATTCAGGAATTCTCTGGGATTGTGGGAGATGAGCATAAAGAGAGAAAAATCTTCTTAAATCTGTATTTTGGTTGGAATCCCGAAACACGTAGTTGAGGTGTGGGCAATTCAGCCTCGCTTGTGCTGGATGCTGCCTTTCTGTTCTGCAGAATACATGCCTATCCTGGCTACTGGATTGTGCAGGAGGCAGACTGTAGATGCTTTAATGGAACTTCGGTGCCTCATAATGTGCATCTTTTCTCTCATTTCTAACTGTAGCAACCGTGCTTGTCCACTCACTTTTGTGTATTTGCTTTATTCCTGCACATCCTAAGCGCTCATTCTGAGGAGGAAGCCCCCCTCCACGTTCTTAGCAACGTGTTTTCCCGTGGGATTCATGCGTTAATCCCACATTAAGAGGGAACCCTCTCCCTCCCTGCGCAGGGCAGCTCCCTGTTCTGCCTGGCGGCCGAAGGTGCTTACCTCGCCTGCCCTCTGGCGGCAGCGGCGAGCAATAGCAGAGTGCCGGCAGCGGGGCCGCGGCCCTACCGGCGTCCCGCCGGGGCTGTGAGCTGTGTCCCACGCCTCTTCCCTGCCTCAGCTGGGATGTGTCCAATGTCACCGAGTCAGCATCAGAGGCAGGACCTGACCCCCCGCCTGCAGGCAGCTGGCTGAGATAGGTGATGGCTGTGGGGTACATACCTGCGCTCCTGCCGCTGGCGCTGGGAGAGATCTACGCACATACTGAGTTCTGAGCTTCGTGCGTGTGTGCAAGGCTGAGCTGAGCTGGAGTTACCCCTCTGACAGGTAAGAAACAAGAGGTGGTGGCTGATCTGAACAGACTCGTCTGTGCTGTGAGTACCTGAAGTCAGACGAGGTGGAAGCCAGCAGTGGTTTGAAAGTTGCACCTTGTAAGGGTCTTGATGGAGCCACTCGTGTTTGAGGGCAGAAGAGGGTAGGGAAGTCTGATAACTCATTTCTCATGTGCAATAGTGTGTTTGCTGTTCTTTCATGAGCAACACAGGTCCTTTTACTGACAAGTGTAGTTTTACTATGACATGCAGCGTTACCCCCAGGAGCACCACACTTCCAGCAGCTGGCACATGGGACTTCACAGAACATCCTGTTGGTTGGGAGTAGGAGAGGTAAGAACTCAGTGCATGCAAAAAGGAGCTGCAGAGGGGCAGCACCCAGAAATGCAGGTACTGCTGCTGTCATGCAGGCAGAGAGGACATGGAGTAGATGGGAACCAGAAATACTTCAAAGAGGAACAAAACTACTGGTGAACTCTCCTGCAACTCCAGACAGGGGGAGATATTTTCAAAGCAAGGAGGGTGTTTGGGGCATAAGAAGAAAGCTGAGCACTCTAGTTCTGAGATGTGGCTCAAGGAACATTACACAATAGCCCCAGACTGAAACAGGAGATATATTATTGCATGTAATGAGAGAGGGGCTGGGAAGAAAAACTGAACAAAGACAGAAAAACATAGCCAGAGAGCTAGGACAAACAAAAATCTCCAGGGAGAGCATCACAAAGACTGACCTCATGGTGGCCTTTGGTAGAACTCAGAGCTGGGAAGATCTGGCAAAACCATTTCCTTTTGAACTCTGAGGCTCTGTATGTAACCATTATATTGGGAATGTTGTATTTTTGTTTAAACCAAAATTAATTATAAACATTGCTTTGATTAACATTTAAAATGATTGCTACTGTGCTTCCATTTTCCAGGAAATTATGTCTATTTCAGAGCACAGTTTTTGGTGCCTGTATTTCATGTGGGTTGTAGAAAGATGTGCACATTCTGGGCATGCACATTGTAGGTCCTTAACCCATCTTGTATTAACTTCATTATAAAGACGCACAGAAAGATACTACATTCATGACCTATGCTTGCTCCTTAGGAATGTGCGTGTTTGTTTGTCACTAATAAAACCTGGTGTCTTTCTTTGAGCACTGAGCTCTATGCGTACATGTCACTGATATAGATGCCTTGGATTTTCAACATTATTTTTCCTATTTTAGATCTATACCACTATGAGGAGAAACACACTTGAGTGCTCAGCATCACTAGTGCTAGTTCCCTTTGTCATTACTTGAGAGAGAAGAATGTGTAGGTATGTATTCTGGGTACATTCCCAGCAGCACTTGCTGTGAGTAACCAAAATGGAAGGAATAGATATGTCTCTGAAGAAAACATAGCTTCTGTCACAAGTATGCCAGCAGTTTATCCTTCCCAGTTCCTTTTTCTGTGCCTGTTTGTCTTGGATGTCTTAAAAATTCCCAGTGATTTTACATCTCTAAAGAGATGTAAAGAGATTTGGGCAAAACTGGTGAGGAAGAGCTGACCTCAGGAAGCCTGTGACACCAAGATGAGCAGACCAAGGTGGAGCGAGGAAGAGCTGCTGTCTAGGCCACGGGGCCTTGCTTTGGTAAGTGTCTCCCAAAAGCTGTCTGCCACAGACAACTTCAGTGCTTTGGTCTAATGCTCCTTGGTGTATGATGGCAGGAAGTTCTCAGGAGTCAGTGGGTGGGATGGTACTGATGTTAATTTTACAAGGGATACAGGAGGGTTGAACAGTTCCTGGCGCCTTTAGGAATGAAGAACAACCAGTGCCTGGGAAAATCTGTTTTGCTGGTCTCTGTTCCTTGCTGCTGTGGGCTACATCTTCAGATACTTGTCTTGAAATTAACCTGTTTTAGGTGACTTTGTTATGTTTTCTGTTTGTTTTAAGCATTCCAGTTCTTTGAATTCATGGTTCCCCTAAAAGGACAGATTACCAGACAGAGAATGTGAGCTGCCTGGCTTTCAGGGGACAAAAGAGGTGGAGAGCACAAGAACTGTGCTTGAACAAATAGTGCTGGGGTCATTCAGACTGTGCTACACAAATGACAAGATCTGACAATGTAAGCACCTTTGGGCAGGCTCTTGGAGTTTATAAGGCTCCAGAGTGTGGCTTCACCCCAGAGGGCACCTTGAAGCAGGAATGTCATTCAGGAGTCCAAGGTCCTGAAACAGTTCTCCAAGACTTTTCCACTCCTAACCCTGCAAACCACTGACAGTAGTCTCCAAATATTCCTTTGTAGGCAGAAAACCATTTGTGATTCCTTTGGTTTGCTCATTCTCTGCTCAGTGCAAGAGGATCCAATGTCAAGCAACAGTCACCTTCTGACCTGGTCCTGTGGGGTTCTGTGCACCTGTAATAAATATGCTGAGCACCTTCAGTTTCTATTGACATCTCTGAGAGTTTCAGGCTGTCAGAAATGTTGGGCCTCAGAGCCCACCCAAGTCCTCATTTGAAGGCAGCACATGATCCCTCAGTTTCTCTCAGCAAAGTAGCATGTGTTATGCCAAGAGCTACTGCATTTGTTCCATGGACATCACCAGGGAGACATTCTTCCTTTATCATTTACTTACCATTTCACTCACATTTCAATCACAAAGGGAGAAACTCCCTTCCTGGGAAAAGTCCTCAGCTAGCCTGCAGTCTGTCTGCTAAAATACACTACGAAGACTGGCTGGGAAAGTTGGGGCTGTTCAGCCTGGAGAAGAGAAGGCTGCGTGGAGACCTCATAGCAGCCTTCCAGTATCTG
>JBCJKH010043707.1:0-13846 GCA_039877255.1 Loriculus beryllinus
CTTTTTTATCCACATCTTTAATTATTTCCTTGGAAAAACAAACTAAGCAATGGATCCCGGGCTTCTGAGGAAACAACAGAGGAAGCGGGCTGTTTGCTGAAGCCCCCTTGCCATGTGGCTGCTGCTGTGTGCCTTTTGTCTCACTGGCTTCCTGAACATGGATGGAAAGCGTGTCCCTTTCATAATCCAGCTTTGCCTCTCTGCCGTCCTCCCTCTCCCTTGCCTGCCTTTGTACAGTTGATAGGAGAAAGGAACCAGCTGCAAAAAACCCTTTTCATGTCTATCATGCTCCTTGACCCCCCTTCAACACCTTCTTATACCCGTTGGGATTTTCCTGATTTCTAATGTTACATTATGGCAATCTCCTTCTGCTGAGCTTGATGGGAGTTTGGTCTCAGAACAGCTGCCTACAGAGTAGTAGCAGAGTTTTTAGGGAGAAAAAAGAATCCTGATCCATTTTCTCCTCTGTTAAGCAACTCAGCTTTCCCAAAATAGGAGAACATAGGAACTGGTATTGAGTTTTAGACATAAATGAATTCAAACAAGTCTGGCTTTAAAATCCAGGCTTAAACTCAAATATGGAAATTCATAAAACATGTGGATGAATATTCAGAGCAAATTCCACACTGTGCTTAACTGCCTTGTAAAGCTCTAGGTGCCTTCAGTTCCTTGAAACAGTTGTAAAAGAATCCAACATAATCACAATTGCAGAATCCTCACCTCATGGTGGGGGGGAGAAGGATGAAAGAAATCAAGGTGCTGGATGAGAGAGAAGTGATTTTGTGCTGTGATTTATCTTTAAGTTATGATGCTACTAGAAAAGACCAGATAATGCTGTTTTCTGGAGGGATTGGGAAGAATAAAGAAAAGTATTGATTAGAATAATGTTAAAGATCTTCCTATGGCTGCAGACTGTCTTTCAGGCTTTGGCATATTTAATTTCCAACAGGAATTTGGGGGGGGGGGGGAATCCTTCTCTTCAATATGTTTGTGACTATATATAAAGAAGGCTAGCTTTTAATTAATCTCCCATCTCAGTGACACTTTGATAGGAGAATGTAATTTAAATCTAGAAGGTGACACATGGCTGTGTAGTTTGACATCAGATTAAATTTCACTCTGCTTCCTCCCAAGCTCCCTAGTTAGAGCATCACTACTAGAAAGGCATTGCTCTTGCCTTGAAGACAAGACCTTGGTAACTTCCTTAGCAGTTCCCTTTGCTAATCACACTAATCTTTCCCTACTAGATTTAGGCTTATTCAGCAACTGGTGCTTTGCTTTGTGAAGGTATTTTTACAGTGTTATCATGCTGCTTTAGTCCTCTTTGACAAACCTAAGCAGGTCTCTCTAAAAGGCTGTTTCTCAGGATTTTCTTGCACCTCTTTCCTGCACCCTGTGCAGCTCTTTTCCCACACATCTGTTTCAAAATCTGGATACCAGAATGGGATCAATCTCCCCAACACTCACCAAGAATGTACATCATAAAAAAGACACAGGCCACATTGCAGGGAAGCCGTCAGCACACTGCAGTGACCAATATATAATACATCAACCTGAGCTATGGAGATCTAAGCTTTATTTAGCATCTTTTATGAGCTGTTGCTACGGAAATGGACCTCCCAGAATAAAAGCTGTGGTCACTGATGGTCTATATTCAGGAAATATCAGTGAATATGCACTTAAATACAAAAGCTAAGGGAAAGAATGGCAAAAATAACCTTGGGAGAGCATACTGCTGTATCTGTAGCCTAATATATATATATGCATATATAGATATATAAAGCATCTATAAGTTGCTACTTTATCATGTTTTTTCCAAATAGGGAGCTCAAAAGCTTTTGGAGATCTTTTGAGACAACAAGTTTTGTGCAGGTTTGGCTTGTGTTAGTGTTTTGCATTTTGGTTTGGCTCCTCGGATGGGTGGGAAGCCTGTTAGCATTTTTCCTGTGTCTATTATTCATGAGATCCGCAGATGATTTGGCCAACCTGAAGCTGGGCACTGCTGAGGGGTTACTGTTTAGTCTATTGAGGTAGAGCTCGGATCCGTCTTCCCTTTCCTTTCCATTGAAGCTGCCCACCGTGGCCGGCTGAGCTGGCGGAACGGTAAACGACAACTTGTACAAATGATCTCTGGTGGTTCCTTGGACACCCAGAGAGTTGAGTCTATTGAATGGGGCTGGATGTTTCTGGCTCCTTGAAAACATTTCCGGCACATGTCTTTGTAGGGAGCTGACAAATATACTTACAGAACCACTGCCTCATCCAACTGAGCTGAGCTGAGGCTGTTAAAATTTACTACATATTTCTCCTACCGCAGTATTTCCCTTTCCATTTTTGTTACTGACACAAATACTTTCATCTAAAAGGGGGAGAAAATCCTTCCCTTTTCTAATCATCTGCTGCTTCATATCAAATTAGAGGCAATCTAAATCAAAGGGGAATAACCATTTCTCATGGAGCTGATCGCATTTAGAGGTTGTCGTATTCCTCCTACAAACATCATGCTTCTGACTCTGAATGCCATGATAGTTTGGTTACTTGCATATCCATCTGTACAATATTTCTAAACCATTTTGTTCCTAGTCTTATGGAAACAAAAGATCAAATCAACTACTGAATACAATCAATGCAAGAACACACTAATTAAACAAAAGGATTCATCTCCACTTGGCCACTTCAGTGTTAAAGCAGACAGAAAATCTATGTTGCTCCTGTCCAGGAGTTGTCCCAAAACAGGAGCAATCAAAATCAAGTCCAGCACTTTTCTTAGCAAGCCAAAATACACCAGAGACAACTAATCTGCAATTTTCACCTTCACATTGTTTGGGAATGGTGGATTTGGCCTTTGCAAATGTTAGTAAAACTTCTAGCATGTACATGGAATAATTCAGCAAAGAAATTGGTCCCAACCATCATCAGAGCAGTGAGAAAACAAACACAAGTGGATTAACATAATTGCTTAATCAACAGTGTTCAGTGGAGGGCCTGTGAGTGTGCTGAATTAATCACTACATTGTGAGGTGCATTATATGTAATGAACATAATGAGAACTTTGCACAGCTGGGAACTATTTAAATCCATTAACAAGCAAAATAAATAGGTCTGGAAAAACAACACTTCATATTTCTTTTTATTCTATAACTAGGCTTGATAGTGAATTTAGGGTTTAATTTAGAGAAATTAAAGGAGGAATAGTTTTCCAAACCTTCTGCCTCCCCAGTTACACATGGTAACTCCCTTTACAGGAATATATTCCCCTGCCACCATTAACGGATTCTATATTTCCCTGGTCATTGCAATATTTTTTAGGGAACTGGGAAGGCTTTCAGTGGGAATGATGCACAAAACAGGGTGTATGTGTTGAGTTGACAGTACTTACCCAAATCCTTCCATGAGGCATCACGATGTCGCTGAAGGGAAGATCCAGAGGGATGTCTGAACACCATCTTTTCTTCCCTGTACACCTGTATTAGTCCAGTTGGTTGAATGGCCTCAGTCTTGACTCTCCTGAACAATAGACGAAGCTGGATCTTGGAATGTTTCAGACACTGAGGTACAGCTTGTGCAGACTCCTTGGGAAAGGATAGATGGGGAGAGGGAAAGCCCAGGGGAAAACAGGACAATCTGATATGCTTCAGGACAAGAACAGCATTTGAAAACATGAGTCTGGTGCACTCTGTGTATGTCTCCAAATGATGGTCACAGTTTAGGTCCTACAATGACTCCTTTCACACCAGCTGTGATTGCTGAAATCCTAATGTGACTTGGCCCAATGTGCAGGAATTTATTGTACTGCTTTTAAAAGTCTGACATCTTCAAAGGAAATATTTATCCACAGCCATCACTGACCTGTGATGACTCAATCAAGTGCAGACTGGCAAGAAAAACCAACCTGCTCCAAGGGATTTAGGAGACAAAATGCTCCCTTCTGGCTATAACTAATACATCTCTGTCTCAGTCCTCAAGGGTCACTGTTGGAGAGAACTATGAGGCATCATCTCCCCCACTCCATCTGGCCAATATTTTACTAGATTACTTGGGTAATAGCAAATATGTGGATATACAAAGCATATATAATGTCCCCCTGTCCAATTTTTCCAGGCATGATTTTCTTCTTTCAGAGCATGAAAATGAAGACAAAATGTAACTAAAACAGCATAAAGCAAATAGTCCTCAGCATGTTACGTGGTTTGGCAAATACAGCCAAGGGAAATGTCTTATCTGTAGACATCCTCCTCCAAATCCATGCTGTCTCCTCTGTGTGGTGTGTTAAATACTTGCAAAAATCCTGAGCTGATCCTCACACAGCTGATAAGGAAAATGTCAGTGGTTTTCTTCCCTTCCTGAAGTGGGATGTTCAGAAAGCGATGCTGCCTGGTCTGGAAATGTCTAAGGAAACTACTTAATGCGTAAGTCCTGACAGAAAACAGGATTACATCTTGATCACACTGATTTCCATTTGGCTTCTGAAATCAGGAAGGAGGAAAGGAGTTCTTTTCATATTTGGGAACAGTTGGCAAATAAAAACCCCTAAATAACCAGAAGGCAAAAAATGGTTCTCAGTAACAAATACCAGCTCTTAACATAAATCATCATTGTAGAGAAAAGTCTTTGCAACAGTTCTCTTATATAGATAGAGGGAGTATCTTCTCAGAACGTATCTATGGCTATTATGATTTGTCTTAATCATCAAAAGAATAACTTATGCTTTATGGTTTAACCACCCCTCATATTAAGACAGGTAATCTTGAATGATTTTATCACTGTTGACACAACTGAGATTGGGCAGTACTGGACGTTCTGACTCTAAACCAGAAAATACTTTGGCTTTTCATTTAGGTTTTTGGATGCTATTACTTGGAAATAAGAGTGCAAACCAGTTTATCATGCTTGATAATCTCTGCTAAAGCAGCTTTAAGGAAAGGTTGTTATCAGCTTGGAAAGACTGATAAAATGTAGTATTACTGCCATATAATTGCCTTATAAGTTGGCCTCTGTTGGTAAACAAGCATAAAATGAAGGGAAAGATTTGGTAGTTAAGTAGACGTTTGTTTAGATGAAGACATGCTCTTGCAGGCAAAAATGTCCTCTGTGCACAATAATATCCTCAGTATTGAGTCTTTCACAGCACCTGAGAAATCAGGTGCATTCACAACCTTCCCCTTACACCCTCAGTACACAGACACATCTCCCACCAAATCCACACTGCAGATGACACCAGACTGCATGTAGAGCTGTATTAACAGTGACAAGTTGTTTGCAGGATGCCAAATACAGGGCATCTGCACTAAGCATAGAAGAGAGGCTCAAAGCTTAAAACCTCTCTAAAAATGAGTTTTCCCTTTGCTTTTGCAACCTCAGCACCTGAATCTCGAGTAACAAATTGTAGGTGTCAAATTTGGCATTTGAGCAGTGCTTCCTGCTCCGCAGCCAACCCTGAGGCTTTAAAATTTGCTTTAATTTTACATTAGAACAAAACCCAAACTTGTAAAATACTCTCACAAAACAGAAGGGTGTCAAACCATATGTTCTGCGATGGAAAGACACAGGCTTCAAATGCCGTGTTTGATTTTACTGACTGGAAAGGCAAGGCCAGAATTTCTTCCCCTTAAAGATTTTAATTAAAAACTAAGATGTATTCCTTAAATATGTAGAATTGGCAAACTAGAATATTTTGGGAAGAGGACACATAGTAAAATAGCATCTAATAATGTCTAGAACTTTAGTCTAAAACCCATGGTGAAGTTAACATGTATGGTAATAAGTGGAACTTGCTGTACTTGTGCATTTTTCCACAAGCAGGTTTTCTGTACAGAAGTATTTGAGAACAGTGATTGTCTTAAAGCTGCAGATCTGCTGAGCCTGGGCTTAAAGGCATTTTACATAATTAAATCTTAATGTCTTTTAGTTAAATTTAATAGGAGAAGAGGAAAAATACCTGTAGGGATGCTGTTGCGCTTCCTTCTGATGCAGCAGAGAATGAAGAGGTGCTTGCCCAGATCTTCCTGCTCTTCCATGTGGTAATCACAGGTTAAAGCCCCATGAAACAAAGATTCTTCTCTTGGAGAACAAATGAAATGATCCCACTGGAGCATGAGAGCTGTAGTTACTATAAAGGGAACAGATACTTAGCCAGGGTAAGATGTTTTGTTAGTGTTCATAAAATCAAAGGTAAGAATGCACCCAGGCAGAGCAACTTGACTGCTGATGGTAAATATCTTAAATATTTCACTTTGAAAGCAGGCCAGTAAGGTGCCTTGTTTGCAATGCAACGGTCCATTCTGTTCCACGGAAAGGAAGATGCTAGGGAACTACACAAATGTGTTAATTGTATCCTTGTTTTCCCATTTTCCAAGGACCTCAGTTGCACAGGAGCAATATTCAGGTATAGTGATGGAGAACAAGGTCTAAAAACTGAACTGGGATTGTTGCTTTCAATTGTTAATTTGCCTCCTTCTCCAAGACCCAGCTGGCACCTCCACAGCCACCAGGATTCTTGGTGAAAGCTATGCTAGAGAACCAAGTCAGCTGTCAGTGACTGGGCATGACCAAGCTACATTCAAAGTCTCTGATTTTAGTGTTCTTAACTTGAGCAGAGATTGTTGACTTTGGGGTAGATCCTGCACACTGCTGTGCATCAGTCAAAAAGGCAACTCACTACTATGGCCTGCTCCAGTGGTCAACCTGTGCCATGCCCGCATCTTAATGGATGTATTTATACCAGACAAGTGATGTAGTTTCACTCATCACTGCCCTCTGCATGTTTCTTCCATGAAGGCTTCTGCATGGCTGCATTCTTGTAAACCTTTAATAAAAAGGCTCCCAGCCTTCCTCACTCCCTTCCCTCTGGACTCTTCTCGCTTCTTCAATCAGACTTGTGGTGCTTTATCTCCATGCTAGGGTTCTGCATCATGAGGCCTCTCAGAAAGTCTTTTTCTGGCCCGTGAAAAACATGCCTCTCCCGAGCCTTTGAGCTGAGCTGAAGGCGGATATGAAGTCAACAAGTATAATATGAAAATAAATAAAACCCCAGTTCAAACAAACCGCCTGCCTCAGTAAATAGCTCCTGGCCCCTGTTTCAGGGCTGCCCAGCAGATCTTCTTGGCTATCTTGCTTTCAAAGAGCTTGAAGGCCTAAACCCTTCAAAAGTTAACTTGTTCTGGAGCGCTTAATTCAGCTCACACAGAAATTACTCCGATATTATTGTGTATTGATGATTCATGATGGCTTTGCTGGAAAATGAAAGCGAAGGAGTCTAATCAATAAAATAATTTAGCCTCTTTGAACTAGTTCCAGGTCAATTTTTCTTGGCAGTTTTTTCACTTCCTGAATTATACTGACCAAAAACCATGAATAATGAGCTAAAATTACACAATATACAGAAACCATCTGTTAGATAGCAACTGGAAGGGTGATGTCATCAGGCTACTTCTAATCTGAAGCTTGTATGTTGCCAGTGATGATGTCACAGGCTTGGCAACTCACTAGTTGAGTTGGTTAAGCTTGAGTAGCAAAGTGATTTTTTTTCTCCCAGTTTTCTATGGAAAGAATTCTCTTTATAGGAGAAGAGGAAGGATTCTGTGCTTACATGATTTATCCTACCCATTAAGATGGTGGTGTTAATAGAACCACTCTTTGGTAAGATCCAACTCATTAAAGTCTCTTGGACTTGCATGATGGTCTCGCTTAAAGATTTCATCCTGATCTCTCAGGTCCTGGCTAGAATGAGTAGGTGTGTTTAGGACAAGTCAGATGCATACAGAAGGAACTGTCAATTCCTGATACTGTTCTGGTTGCTGTGGTTTAATTCCAGTGAAAGCTCCATCAGGTCTCGTACACGGGATTGAGTCCAGTCATGCTGAGGATAACAAAATTCCATCTAATTTAAATGCAGTGAGCATTCTGGGTTGGAATTCTCTCTTCATCTTAGTGATAATGTGAAAGAACATGGTGAGCTGGAGCCAAAGCTTATCTACCAGGAGGTTTTGACTGACAGCATCCGCTGGCGTTTGCTTCGAGGGAGGATTAAGGACTTCCACAGGGTGCGGAGCTGTGGAATAACTTGCCCATATAGCAGGTCACAGCCTGATCTCTGCTGGAGCCTCTAGTAAGGGTCGAGTCATGGAGCTTGCTGTCCCTTTCCACTGTTAGTTGTTACTACCACCCTGACATGTGCCTGAAATTGTCATTCTCTCTGATTGTTCTTCCTTCCTGAATGTCACTGATGATGCCTCCTAGCATCTGAGTGTGCTCAGTCCAATGACAGTGAACAGGAATTGAGCATTTTTGTCTCATCTTTGCTGAAACTGAACCCCAAACCCAGTCTCTTTGTGACTTCTAGGAGAGAGCACCAGCACTTTAACTTCTAGAACAGAAGAATCTTTGGTGCACTCTTAGATCTGAGTTTCATTTCAACTTCGTATAAGATTTCACTTAATTTGTGCTTGTTTATCAAGAGCTATAATTTAATTGGTCTGAGCGCATGGGAATACATTTCTGGTTAGATGGAAATCTGTAAACAATCAAGTTTCTTATTTTAAAATTATTTTCATTCTGCCTTTAGGCCTTCATAAAGATAATGAAATGTCAGATTTTGTTTCAAAATGCAGCAGTCCCATGCACATCACTTTCAAAGAAGGCTCAGTCACAAAGTTCTGGTTTTAAACCTAAAGCATGGACTCATGAATACGTATTCACAATAAGCATACTGTGAATTTGTATTCATACAATATGTACTTATGCATACATATACAATATGTACTCATAAATATACACACAATATACATGCAACATGGACTCAGCTACTATCTTTGTACTCGTATACAACAAACTGTCTCACAAGCTTGTTTTTACTGAAAAACATCTGCACTGAAAATGCATTCAATGACCTTAACATTGCTTTGAATGTATTAATAGCAGATTTAGCTATGAATCCATGCATAATTCTGGGTAAAACAGCTGTAAATGAGGTTTTTGGAAATATCTTGCTTTGCTATTTCTATTTGCTCTGTCAAGATCTTCATTTCAGCTTTCAGGCACTTTAATGATAGAAATGTAATAGTTTTATCTATAACAATTAGGGTCAATGAGTTTTCTGTACAGCCAGACTTTGTCCTCCAACACAGCCACTGTCACAATGTGAGGCATTTCAAGGTAGCAAGTAGCAATTCTGAGCTGAGACTGTGTATCCAAAACTGATGGCATGAGTCAATGGCCCCAAAATCTCTAATGTAGCTATCTCAAGTGGCAAGGAATTACACTTGACTGCTACAGAGCCAGCTTCATTATTTCTCATTTGAAAGGGCAAAGAAGAATTTAAAAGGTCAGCTTTGAATCAGAGAGAATAGCAGGGCTGTGCTTTCTCCCCTGAAGGTATCAGAGTTTGCAATTGCTTAGCAAGCTCAGTAGTAAATTTGCCATTTTCTGCATCCCCTGCTAAAGCCCAGAAGCATCCAACCTGAGAGCTTGCCACTGAATCAAGGCTTTTGTTAAAGTCCTGTTGATGGAAATCTGTGCTCCCACTGCCCCAGCTTTACTCCATCTCCGTGGCAACCGCACAGTTGATGCCTGCCCAATATTTTCATTGGCAGCCCATCAAAGCACCAGAAAATGTGCAAAGTTTGGGGCAGAGGAGGCACAACCCGTGCTGCTCCAGACATGGGGTCCCGCCTCACTTTGTGATGGGAAGTCACTGGCTGTGTTTGGGGAACAGCCTATTTAGCAAAGGGGCTTCTTTGCTTTCTCTTGCTGTTGTTTATCACATATCCCCATAAGGAGGTTTTTTTTTTGAGTTTGTTTTCATTTGAACAGTGAAAAATACCTGGAGAAAAACCCTCAGGTTTTCCTTCTAGAGCTCCCCAGAGCTTCCAACCCCTGCCTGCTTTCCACCCAATTCCTATCAAAGGATCAGCACAGGTAGTCTTGCTGATACTTATCCCAAGAAGCTTAAAACAGCAAATATAAATACATGTAAAGAGCATCTAGAAATACAACAGCAAGTATTTATAATCTAATGAAATTATGCCAAATGAAAGCAGCCATATATCTACAAAACCATTTTATCTGACATCCACACACATTAACATGCTGCTTTGTCTTAGCTGAGTCATACACTGGGAGGATGCTTGCACTACAACAACCAAACTGTGTCAACAGTCTTGTGTTACATTGGCAATACTGGATCACATTTGAAAGAACCTTGACTAGGAAGGAAGCCCAGAGTTGTTTTCAAGTCTGGCAAATTTGAAAGACCCACTTTAACAGCAGTAGAATAATAAATACATTTCAAGCATACGTATTTAAGGGATACTGTCAAGTTGATTTAGGCCCTAAATTTAGGTTTTCTACAGTTGAAAGAGAAGAAAAATTGTGGTTTTCTTTTTAACAAGATTGGTACTTTTATCAGCTCTTTAGACCCTCATTCTACAGCATCTTTTCATAGACACAGTTAATGTTTCAGTGGCAAGTAGGAGCTGGTATGACAATGAGTTACATATGTTGTCATTCAGAATACCAAATGATGGATGCTTCTGAATGCTACAACATGCATGATGCTAATGTCCCCATCATACATGGGTTTTGGTGTCAATGCTGGACAAATAACCAGCTATTAGTAATTCAAACAAACACCTACTCTGCAAGGCACTCTCATAACAAAGACCATTGATTGTATGCCTCCAAACAGAGACACCAGAGCATAGCATTATTGTCGCTTTTTCTTTTTCCCTTTAAAAAGACCTTTGGATTATCTTGATTTCTACCACCCAGAAAAAGTGGGAGAATATGCTCATCTTAATTTCCCTTTTTGGAGGAGGGGGAGAGAAATACACATCTATAAATCTGCGGCCCATTCGGGACTTCAAATGCTTCACTTATCTGGTATTGTAAACTTGGAGCTGTAGAGTAATACTCACCAGACAAGTCATAAATCATGACTAAAGACAGGTGCAATAAATACCAGTGTCAAAAAGTTACAAAGTAAAATTATATTGTTTTGACAAGATGTCCAGATGCGTTGACAACAGAGCAAGTAAATGGTCTTTCTCTGAGAGTCTGTATTAGTGCAGAGGAGGCTGAGGAAGGAAAAAAGCCTAAAAGACCCAAGAAAAATAACCCCAAAGCTTTAAAGGCTTATCATGAAAACTGTGTAACTACTGCACAACACCTACGGACACATTCATTTTCTGCATGACTATTCCCTTTCTTTCTTTAGCAATCTATGGCAGTGGAGCACATATCTAGAATGAGATATGTTCTCTTGGCTTGCTTTGCTATTGTAGGTGAACAGTGATGGACAAAACTCTTTTACACTACACAATTTCCATGTATTGTTTAACTAGGTATTCCTATCACTGCAATAGCATTTAAGTAGCTTTAATAGGTTTAATGTTACCAGGATAGAAAGTCCATTTAGGCTTCCCCCCCTCCAAAAACTCAGCCCCATGCTCAGGTGTCTTTCTGAGCAGATTTGGGGCTGCTCTTCAATGTGACATGAGCATGGGGCTTTCTTGATGTTCTGAACTTAAACCCGAAGGTTCAGCAATTTCCATTTTCAAGCTTTAAGCAATTTGTCAAAGATCAGGGAGAGGTTAATATGGAAGGTATATCTTTTAAAACCTGGCTAATTGCCCCAACCATGAGACCACCCCTAATTCTTCCCTTGCATGTGATCCTGCTGATGCTGGTAATGATTTGGGAAGATCTTGGCTTTCTTCTACCAAGTACCATGTACTTGGTAGAACTCTTCCACCAGAAAGATGCTTTTAATACAACATTCTCGCTGAATTCTAGCAACAGTTTGGAATTACCCTTGCGATATCCCTGGATTTCTTTGCTGCCTCAGGATTTAAGAGTAAAATCCTTAAATCCTGAGTAGACCTCTGTTCTTGGTAGGGATGAGCACTAAAAGTCTTCCATGTGGTATGTTAATTAGTGGAAACACTGCAGTGCTCACCAAGAGCTGCTAGAGCTATATTATGTCGCTGAACTAACAGAGCCATCCCTGTATAGTGCTCAGCCCTCCCAAGAAGTGAGGAGCCATGAATCCAGGTGGAGTTTTCTACCAGTACACTTAAACTTCATTCCCCGGTTAAGCCAAGATATTTGCACGTACCTTCACATTTTTCCAACTGTGTACTGATTTACATAATTCTTCCTGAGCAATTCCAGTGGCAGGATCTTCATATTGGAAGCAAATCTTGGCATTGCTGCTCAGGTGAAGCTCTCACAGGGTTTTAAGAGAAACTTGGCCTATGAAAGGATGATGCTTTTGCCTCCCAACCCCAGGCTGTGCTGTAGATGGTGGTAGGAGTGTTGGGGCTCGGGCTGCCTGGCCAGACATCAGCACCCTGTAAAACCAAGCCAATATGTTTCTGTTGAAAGGAATGTGCTACCATAAATGAAGGCACTTGAAGGTCAAAGGTCACTGAGTAATTAGCCCAGGCCATTAAAGGAAGAATAAAAATCATGTTTTACAAGCTGATAGAAAAGAAAGCTTAAAATGGGCCTTAGAGAAAGAAACCCCCAGCACCACATGGTTGATTGTGCACATGCAACCGTAAGTAAGGACATGCACAAGTATATTTTCTTTATGGAAGTCTGCTTCTGGCCCACTCTATGTATATGTTCCACCCAGCTGAAATCTGGGGTGGGGGGGAAGTAAATTGTCCTGTGCTGTATATAATATTTTAAAAGCTACCTTTAAATTGGTCAAGTCTTTTTATCATCACATTATCTCCTTCCTCCATCTTAAAATCTGTTTGACACTAGAAAAATACACAAAGTTTGACAGCCAGGATAAAGTGAAATCTGAATATATCCTTGGTAAATGTTGGCCATTTCAAAGCAGCTCTCGGGAGATCTGGAGGGATGCTGTGCTTCAGGAGTACAAACATCCACAAAGGACAAGCAGCCCATTGCCCACTAACCTGATGGATGAGTGACCCATTAAAGAGTCTCTTGGGGCTATACAGTTGCCCATTTACTTAAATGAAATCAAATCTGTTTAAAGCTGTGGAGGCTATGCAGCAGTTGCTGGATTGGCTAAAATGGGAAGAGATTTTTAGCACAATTTAAGGAAAAATCCAGCTCATCTGATGCAAGATGGTACTTTAGTTCCTCACCAGTTGATATGTACGCCACTGTAGTATAGCATTACTAATATGTCTTAAGACACATTGGTCTAAGAAGTATTAGTAATTAAAGCAACTCCAAGAGGTTCTTCAGAGGTTCCCTGTGTCAGGCTCATATCTGCCTATGTGTGGAGGGGCAGGGGTATCCACAGTTCTGTTCTGGAGGGCTCTGAGCACTGTGGATAACCTTACCCCTACCACTGGTATTTACTAACCTCCCTGAAGTTTAAAACCCATTTGATTGTCCACACCTTGTCACAAGCGACTCTCTGAACAAACCAGCAGCCTCAAAATCTTTGTAACAGAAAAAGTGATGGAGTTATCTCAAGTCATTTTGGGAACTAACTTAAAACTACTTATTTCCATCCACTTCCTCCCAATCCTATCCCAAATCAACTAATATCCACTGCTTCCCTATCACTGATGCTGGATGTAGAGGGTCTCTCTGTGACAGGGGTCAGGGATAACACCTCACGTTAATCAGCACTAAGATGGTTTCCAGTTCTTCCTGAGACCTCACTGCTACAGAGGAGTCCTGTCAGCAGCAATTACATGAAGCTTTTTCAGAAGCAAAGGCCCTATTTAGGCTATTTGCCTCTCCAGTGTTCCCACATCCTTCTTCAAAATGAAAAATGCCATTCAATAATCTAAAAGGACATGTCTCTGTTGGACCACCTATTTCAACCCAGGGCTTTATTCCCTTGGGTCTGTGGAGA
>JBCJKH010043708.1:0-12176 GCA_039877255.1 Loriculus beryllinus
CCCTGTGCCAGCGCCTCAGCACCCTCACAGGGAAGAGCTTCTGCCTTAGATCCAACCTGAACTTGCCCTGTTTCAGTCTGAACCCCTCACCCCTTGTCCTGTTGCTACAGTCCCTGATGAAGAGTCCTTCTTCAGCATCCCAGTCACTCACGTGCCCTGTCCAAAGGGACCTTGCTTTCACACATGGCAATGGCGTACATGAGGTTTGGAATCCAGGGACAGAGCGTCCTTTGTGTGCCCTGTGCCCCCCTGCCCTGCATTCCCTGCAGCATGATGGCATTCCAGCCACCAGCACCTGTTCCCACACTGTGTCTGCTGTTACACCAGCACTGGAACCCACATTTGTCATCGGGTCCCAGCTGTCACCCACCCCCTGTCCCAGACTGCTCAACCCGCTGGCTCTCGGTGCAGGGTCGTGCTGATCACCCAGAGGGGTTTGGGACCGAATCCCATGGGATCGCTCCATGCACACCCCGCAGAGCCCACCTCACCCTGGCTCTCTGCCAGCTGCCGGTTGCGGGAGTTCTGCTGGATCAGGCGCTTCATCTCCTCCAGCTCCGTGTGCTCCCGCAGGTGGTGCCGCTTCAGGTTCTCCACGTGCTGGACCATCACCTCTGCTGCTCGGCTCATCCGGGCCTCCTGCGGCCAGGAAGGATGGGAGATCAGGCTTCCCATTCCCTGGCCCCTAAAGACCCAGGTCCCTGCCTGTCCTGCATTGTGCATCCACTCAGGGGGTGCAAACGCTCCCAATGGCAGGCAGATCACTTGCAGCCAGTACATGCAAACATAGAATGGTTCGGGTTGGGAAGGACCTTAAGATCATCCAATGCCAACCCCCTGCCATGGGGTTGCCAGGGACACCTTCTACTAGAGCAGGCTGCCCAAGGCTCTGTCTAACCTGGCCTTGAACACTGTCAGGGATGAAGCATTTACCACTTCTTTGGGCAATCCATGCCTGTGTCTCACCACCCTCACAGGGAACAACTTCTTCATGTCATGCCATGTTCATGAAGTCAACATCAGCACCACGAGGAGGGACAAACTCCAGCAAGCCCAGGGTGGGTTCCCAAGTCCGTCCACAGCACCCCTCATAGCTCCCAGCCTTGCAGGGTGCAGACATCACAGACCTGATGTACAGCCCCCAGCTTCTCTGCAGCACTGGTTGCTCGCTCCACAGCAGCCGCCAGCACGGCCAGGCTGTGCTGAAGCTGCTCCAGTGTCTCCCTGCAGCCTGTGTCAGCGCAGAATGGACCCAGCCTCTGTGGAGGGAAAGGACAAAGCTGCTGGAGTCAGGACTTCGGGTTGTCCAGACCCCTCTGGGGCTGGATGCTGGATATCCCCCGCAGATGCCATCCCCCTGCTCTGTTGCCCACCTACCTCCAGAGCAGCCCGGCACTGCCCCAGCTCCTCCTGGATGTTTTCCTCTGCCGCGTCCCGTGCCCGTTTCTCCACCTGCACCCGCTGCTGCAGGGTGAACACGTCACAGCGAAAAGCCAGGGCGAGGTGGGCAAAGGCTGCCTGCAGGGCAGGAAGGAGAGAGGTGGGACACAGAGTGACAGGGATGCCACCAGGGCCATGTGCTGCTGTCCCCAAGGCACACACAGGCGCCCTTAGCAAGCCACCAAGCAGGGCAGTGTGAAGGATACTTAGCATTTGCCCCAGAAGCCATTAGGCTGCTGTGTGGTGGGGATGGTCCCCATGAGATGCCATCCTGCCCAAGAGACGTGCCCCGTGGGTAATGCCTGTCAATCCCAAGCCCTCCTGGCAATAGCACACGCCAGGCAGATGCCAGCCCTCACTGCAGGTCCCAGCTGACAGCGGAGCCTGACTCAGCCCTGGCACACACAGCAAACTGGTTTTTATTAGCGCGGCTTCCACCACCTCCCCGGCTTAGGGGCGCTTTTGGCAAGCTGCAGAGCACCCGGTGGGAATGCCGAGGATGGGCTCATCTTGCTGTGGAAATGCAGCTGCCTCCAAACGCCAACAGCATCACCAGGAAAGGGATTTGTGGCTGCCAGGGGACTGCGGTGCCTGGAGGGTGGCCAGGAGCAGGGCACAGCCCTGGGACCATGAGCCAGCAAAGTCCCTGTGTCTCCCTTTCCCAGCCCTCACCTCCACATCCTGCTCTGTCAAAGCCACCCTGTGGAAAGAGAAGTGCTGTCAGGGATGGACTGCATGCTGAAAATGCCCTTGGTCTGCTCGCAGAGGTGCCAGCCACCTCCAGAAGCCCAAGTGCTCCTTGTCTGGAGAACGGCTCTTGTACAGTGGAAAAGGAGGCAAGTCCAATCCCTGGAGCACACAGTGCCCTGCTATGGGACCCTCGTGTCCCATAGTCCCCGGGGGTGCTCTCTGCTCTTACCCATGCAAGCCGAGTCTCTCCAGCACCGTGAGCTCACTGGGGAAACTCAGCAGTGGCTCCTCTGGGGTTTCTGCATCTGCAAGAAGGCAGCAATGCCATGGGAGAGACCACACGTGAAGGCTTTTCCTTGGCCTTTCCTCCTCCCTCTGCCCTCCTGTCCCAGCAGATAGCAAGTGCTCATGGTGTGGGACCATCCCAGTCCTTCCCCCAGCATCAGGGGGGCTTCAGGCCCCTCCAGGCCAGTCTCCCTTCCCCATGTCCCCATCAAAGGAGATTACCCTCATCAGGCCACGCTGTTCCCACACTCATCCCCAGCTTCTCCAAGCCTTCCCCTAAGGCAGGGACATGGGAAGGGGACTCACCCACCTTCCTTGGCCCCAGCACTGTCCCTGGTGTTCACAGCCACCTCCTGCCTGTCCGTGCCTGGCACCTGGTGGGCACAAGGGCACTGTTGGAACAAACCCCTCCCTGGTGCTGGACAGAATCCCAACAAGAGCAGCACCGAGAAGCTGGGGGTCCACATGAGCCTGAGACGGTTGGAGGGAAGAACCCCCCCAACCTGCTGCCCTCCTCTCCCCTCTCACCTCACCAACGTGCTCCATGCTCTGCTCACTCCAAGCCAAAACCCCATCTGGGTGCCCCTGGGGACTGCTCATCCTCCCTGGGGACAAAACAGGGTGTTTGGAGCTTTGCAGCAGTGTCCCCTCCCCAGCCAGACACCACTTGAAGGGAGATCCCAAAATCCTCGCTGGCATATCTGCAGGCTCTCGGGGCAGGTACCCCCCAAAATACCCCTGTGGGGTGAAGGGAGCTGGGCCAAGGCAGTGGGAGGACAGTGAGGTCACTGCTGTTGAGGCAGATGCAGGGAATGGGGTTGTGGGCCCAGGGCTGGATGGGTGTGGGGTTGCAGACAGCTGCTGCCAGGCCAGGGGACACCCTCCTGCTAGACCCATATGATGATGTTCCAGGAGGAAGAGTGCAAAACCCATTCCCCCCATCCCCATGCTGAGCTCTCCTTACCTTCATCTGGAGACACAGGGAGCCCGGCCAGCTCTGCCTGCTGCTCCCTACAGAGAGAAACCCTGGTAACCCCCAAAGAAACTGGCAGCAGAGGCAGTATCCCACCCGCTCTGCCCTCCTCCAGCACCCCGTGATGAGTTGCTACCCCATGGGCTGCTGCTCCAGACCTGGGTCCTCTCTGAGCATCCCCTGCAGCCCGCTCTGCCTCTGTCCCTGCCGTCCCTGGCACGGGCGCAGCAGCCGCTGCAGAGCCGGCACGGAGGAGCCGGCCGGAGCCGTTTCCAGCCAGCAGTGAGTCACCAGCCCACAGCCCTTCTTCTCCTCAGCACATTAGTGCTTTATTTCCCTTTGCCCTGGCTGCTGAGCACCCCTCGCTGCCCACCGGCCTCTGCCCAGGCACAGCAGACCCAGCTGCTGGCAGAGCCCAGGCGTCATCTCACACGACTATCACAAGGACTGCACACGATTCTGCCCCCCCAAAAGTGCACCAGGATGGTCTCGCCACCCCAAAACTCTGTTCTGGGTGCAAGGAAGTCTGGCAGCTCTGCAGCATCCCTGCTGATTGGGATGATGGAGCACACTGGGGATGGCAGATCACCTGTGTATGGAGATACAGGGGCTGCGGCCTTGTGTTGGAGCCCAGCAGCTAACTGGGAAAGGGTTTGAACCCCAATACTTTGCTCCTGGCTCCAGAAAGGGACACAGATGGGCTTTTCCCTCTTCTCCTTGCAAACCTGGGAGTCATGCTTCAGGAATGGTGGCTTCAGAAGAAGCAGCCACTGTGCCAAAATGACGCTCGGTGCCTCCTGTTGGAGCCCAGCACCCAAATTGGAACGGATTTGAACCCCAAAACTTTGCTCCTGGCTCCAGAAAGGGCTACAGTCAGGCCCCTGCAAGCCTGGGGGTCATTCCCTATGAGTCGTGGCTGCAGAAGGGGCCCCTTTGCTGAAATGATGCTCCAGCCAGGATGCCCCCTTGCCTGGCAACGTCGTCCCCATCCCATCCTTGCCAGCACCCCAAGAATCCATGAGGTGAGCTTGTTGGGCACATACCTCTGAGGTGAGGGGCTGGGCCCCTTTATCCTTTGCCGCTGCCGCCATCGGTGCCCCTGGGTGAGCCCCTGTGCCTCCTCTTCCTCCTCTCCCAGCGAGGTCCCTGCGAGCGGCTTCATCTGATAAGCACGGAGGCTCCGGGACCAGCACACCTATCACGAGAGACACGTATTAACTGCGCGCAGATGGGAGAACGCCTCTTAAATGGTATATTTTTAAAGCATTTTCTCACCCAGCAGGAGCTCCAGGCTCCTCTACTTTAGTGTGGAGGCATCTGTGGGAAAAGAGGTGGGGAGGCCCGCTGCAATTCGGGAGGATGCTGCTGGGATTGGGGCAGGCACAGAGCGATGGAGTGAGGAATTTAATACAAGCCCCATTCCTGGTCAGTGTTCAAGCTGGATTACCCCAGCTCCCTTCCTATGGGACAACGGGGGCTCCTGATGTGGCTCATCTCCCTAGAGGGGAGATAAGTTTGCACCTACCTACATGGTGGAATGGGAGAAACCTGCTGTACACCAAGCATCCCCCTGCCAGGCTGGCTCCCAGGCAGACAAATAGAAGAGATTCCCAAAAGGGAGCTTAAACATCTCATTTAGGCTGTTTTGCAATGTTTAAAAATCAGAGAAAGCCAGCAGAAAGTGCACAGAGAACTGTTCCCAGTGCAGAGTGAAGGGATTCTCCTGCAGAATGTGTCTCCTCAGGAGCTGTGCCCACAGACATGCAGATATGTGGTAGAAAGAGGGGGTTTTAGGGCTAGGACAGGAAACGCAGCAGAGATTGAAGGGGACAGAGAGCAGGGACTGCTTGAAGTCCCACCAGCCTGCCCAGAGCGTTGGCCAAGCTCAGTATAGGTCATCACCAACCAGGGCCATCACCCATCTTGCCCCCATCCTGAATGGGGCCGTCACCCATCTCCCAGACCTCAGCCCTGATGAAGGTGTACAGCAAGCAGCACTTGGTATGTGTCAAAACAAGCCCATTTCATGCCTTTATGCTGGCAATTGTCCCTGGTACCTCTGCCCAGGAGCTCAGGAGGCCTCTGGCCATCAGGGATCAACCAAACCCATCACAAAGGAGTTTTCCTCAGGGCTGGTCCCTGATGCAAAGCACTCGCTCTATAATACCCGCAGGAGACCCTGCTGCTCAGACAGGCTCCCGGCCACTCACTCTTTATGATGGAAATACAGCGGCATGCAGCGCGGCATAAATAACCCTCCTGGGAAGCGCTTCTCCTCGGCTCAGCCGCTTCACCAAGCTCTCCGCGGGTCGTTACCTGCCTGAACGTGTCTCATGCAGCTGGAGGCAGACGCTGGGGCCCCCCCAGCTCGGACCCAGCACTCAGTCCCCGGCAGACGGGGGTTGGGGGTGCCGGGGCCCCGAGCGGTGCGAGCTCCCCGGAGGCGAGAGCGACCGCATCTGCGGCAGAAGGAGCTGCCAGGGAAGAGCTGGATGTGAGAAGGCCTTTAAAGGACATGCATGAGAGCGCCGGGAGCTCCCGCACGGGGCTGGGGCGGGCTGAGTGGTTTGCAGGTGGCCACGGAACCTCAGCTTTTGGTGCGGGGCCGGATCCTGCGCCCACTCGTTGGAGGTGGCAGAGCTGGGAGAGACCGTGGCTGCTCCCTCGGCGCATGGCGCCTGCAGAGCAGAGTAGACCTGAGGCTCAGCACCTCCCTGGCAGGAGGCTCAGAGCTCTGCACCACCAAAGAGCTGGGAACCCCCTCATGCCTTCATGGGGGACACAGCACCCGGTTAAACCAGGATAACAGAGGAGGAGCCCCTGTAGCATCATATGTGCTGATGCAGGGAAGCCACTCTCCCAGGACCCCAATCCCTCTTGTCCCTCTCAGCAGCTCTACTACCCCCCAACCATCACCCCACTGCCCCTTCTGCCCAATCCTTCACTCAAATCCTCTAAAGCTGCTTTCTTCCCTTAATGAGCTTATATGGAGTCAGACTCAATGCTCAGCACTACAGGGGAGCAGGCTGCAGGCAGGCAGCTGTTGTTAGCCCATGGGACCCTAATGTACCAAGAGGAACAACGCAGGTCCTTGGGGTCTGCAAATCTCTTAAGCCCTGAGGGGTCAGCCAGAAACGGCTTCTCCCAGTCCAGGGGCAGGGCAGGGCCAGCATCAAATCCATCAGCAAGAGCCAGAGCACAGGATGTGGCCCCAGGGCCTGGGGGGGGGGGGGGGGGAGGAGCTCAGAGAACCCATTTGCAGCTCCAAAGCAGGATCTGTGCCACAGTGGGATAAAGCTTTGGAAGCAGCCATCAACAGTGGTTCCCACCAGGTCAGGGCTTCCAACATCCTTGAAGCTCCCACGGATGGGTTTTCCCCTCTTGGGGCAAACACCTCCTGCTTTGACCTGACCCAAAAGCAGAGGTGCTGAGAAATCATGAGTCGTCTTAGGGGAAGGATAGCCCCACATTCTCGTGCTGTCTTCCCTGTAACACATACCCAGAAACACAAGCTGTGGTATGCATGATTAGCACAATTAATGACAATTAACACATTGTAAAGTCGCACTGCCAGGACACAGGACATGCTGAAAAGCAAACTGCAACTGTCACTCTCTGCTTTACAGCCTTATACATCCCCTGCCTTTCCTTAAAATTACTTCCTCTGGGATTTCCTCTCTTCTCCAGCCCATTAAGTTTTGTGTCCATCTCCTTTTCTGTCCATCTCCACAAGTTGCAGGAGTAAGGGCTGATCACTTAAGCTTCTTTTTAGAGAAGGATTTGCAGAGACACATTCCCTGAAGCTAGCAGGGTGCCTGGCCCAAGCTGCAAGAGCATGCTCAGGCCTTGGGATAACAGAGCTGGATCTGTTCTGCAGGAGAGTACATCCATGCATGTCCATCCAGAGGCAGCTGAATGTTTTCCCAGTCTCCCAGTGAGTTTCCCAGCTGGCTGCTATCTCAAAGCACTGCTAAAGTCTCCAGGCATAAAGTCAGGTTTGCATCAGCACTGCCAGTCCTGGGCTGCCTCGCCTCCAGGCACTGTTTCATTTCAGGAAGGGGAGACCTAAGCAGACGAGAAGACCCTTCCTTTGGGCTGAGACTCAGCAGAGGGAGCCCCTTCGCCCTGCTGCCATTCCCCTCCTCCAGGATCTGCTTTGGCACATGAATCTAAACTATTTATTTTAATGCTGAGTGCTTTTTCTAGCCAAGCATGTGCTTCCTCCTCAAGAGAGACTGCAGCCAAGGTTCCCATAACAGGGCATGGAAGTAAAAGCACCTTCAAAGCATGATGCTGAGCAGAGTGTACAAAACCAGAGGGACAGGGGACAGGCACCTTTGCACACCAGTGCCTTGCCACCAGCACAGCCTGGTGTAAGAATGAAGCCCTGAGATACGTGGTGAAGGGATTAACACAGTGTGGTAGTTGACCGAAACTCAACTTCTCTCTCATTTACATATAATAAACACACCATAAATACACATGAGCTCAGTCAGTCACTGGCTAGCTGTGGATTTGAGAGCTAATGCAGTGTTAAATAGGTGATAATCAGAAATAAGCTGCACTCAGCCCCTCTGATCTCTGAGGACTGGCTGGAATACAAAGGAGTTTATTTTCTGACAACTTTCTATATTGTTAATATAACAGCAGTTCCTGCTGGCCCTGTACCCACAGAGACCCTGCTTCCTCCCTGAGAGCAGCAGCCTGGCACCAGGCAGGCAGCAAAGCAGGCTCTGTAGCCACTGCTCCTTGACCTGGCATGTCCATGGCTGTGCTAAGTTGCTCTGTGGGGGACACAGACCTTAAAACACCATCACGTTGGCTCCCCACAACAGCAAAGGATGTTTCTGCTCCAAAGCTTCTCTATTCCCTCCACACACACATGTGCTTCAGTAAGAGACAACACTCCTCTTTGCAAACAAGCCCATTCAGGAAACTTCTAAAAGTATTTAATAAAGCACCCAGGGATTTCTATCTATGCCCTTATTTTTAACATATGAGCATCTAAATCATGATTGCAATCCAGGTGTTGCAGAGCAACAAGCAAAAGCAGCCCAGCTCCCCATGCACAGACCTGTTCTGCAGCGATGAACAAGACCCTGCTGGGAGACCTCCAGCCCCAGGAGATGAGCAGCAGCGAGGGGCTGTGGGCTCTGGCTTTGCCCCTTGTGTCTCCTTCCAGCGAGGCCCCAGCAGCAATGCAGCAACCTATGGCAACGGCATCTTCCCTGTGCTCCTCCTGAGGCTGGGCTGAGCTTGCAGCTCAGATCACAGAGCCCGTGGGCATCTGGATTATTCACTTCTCAGAGGAAAGCTGCTCAGACTGACACTGGCTGCTACTGCTGATGCGGCAAATGTGATTTATTAGGTCTGTGCAGGAGGCCCGAGCATAAAGCAACACCCCAACCCTCCAGCTAATTCATCTTTGTGTGGCCCTGTGTCTCCCCAGCTGACAGAGACCTGGCAGCCACCAGACTACACAAGGGAGAACATGATTCTCTTACTATGATTAAAAGGTTGCTGGCAAAAGACAGACAAGAAAGGAAGGTTTTGCTTCTTCTGATTCAGTTTGAAATTTCAGGTTGAATTAAAAAGCCTGCTAGGCCTTGCCCCGAGTGGTTCAGCCTCACATCTGGGTGCCACAGCCACCAGACCTCAATCCAAAACTGCATCAGCATATTAGGGATTACATGCATGTGATTCACAGGTTGTCATTGATGCTTCTCCAGGGAGAAGCAGGGGGGCTATCAGCTCCCCTGCAAGAGAGAACACAGCAACCCCCTGGATGTGCCCTTAGGGGAAAGAGGCAGCCCCTCGAGGGATGGATATGGACCATTCTGAGGAAAATGAATGGAAATGGAAAATGAAAATTCATTTCAGCACTTCCCACCAGGGTGTTGCAAGGACTAAGGTGGACTGGCTCCTATGTGGCTCTGAATAACATCTGTGAGTGCAGCATTCACACGCTTCTGCCACCCAAAGAAGGTTCTCCACTGTCCCACCATGACACCAAGATGCCACTTAGGGAGTGGAGACATCATCTTGTCATGAAACTGGTTCAAAACTCACCACGGGAGAATGAAAAGGCAGCAGAGTAGAGAGAAAACCCATGCAGCTGCATAATATTAATTTCCTTTAAAACGAACCAAAACTGTTAGGCCAAAAAGGGAATTCGCCTCCATATCATGAAGGAGGTAAATCTTTACAAACGGAAGAGGAAGCTGATAAGGAAAAACTGTTTAATACCCCGAGTAAACAGGCTGAAAATTATACACTGCCTTCTATGTACAACTTGGGAAATGTGCAAGACAAAGCTTCAGACCTTTCCCTTCACCAACACTGCTGATAAATCAGGACAAGGACAAACCCAGCCCTGGCTCTCTCCCTGCTCTTGGATAAGGTTTCGCTGAGCTGTAAAACTTGACTGATGTCTTATGCCGCATCCACCTCTTTGAACTGTTCAGGCTGGATTTTAAAGTTCCTAAGAGGGTCAAGAGGAGTCAAAAAGTGAAGTTTTCCATGCGGGTATTACCAACCACCACCTAAACAAGGAGTCTTCCACCAGCACTTCTAACATCTCCAGGGTTTGCTTCCAGTTCTCCTGCCATGACTGTTATCTTGCACAGCCCAGAGATATCCACAGTACATGATAAGCTGCAGCCAGGAGCAAAAACAGGGCTAAGGCGGCTCTTTCTACAAGACAATGTTATGCTTCCCAGAACAGGACCCCCCTTGCAGTTTGCAAAGCTGATCCCTCACTACTGCTCCATGCAAAAACCACACAGGCTGGCCCAAAAGGCAGCTCCCAGCACATCCAGATGAGTTTAGAAGTGCAAAGACACATACTGCACGTAGCAGCCAAGACAGCCTGCTGCCTAAAGAAACCAGTAAGCAGCTACGAAACCAAGCATCCATTAGGAGATGCACACTGAAGCCAGGAGACTTCAAAGCCTTTATTGCTGCTCAGTCCATAGAGGCGCCGAGGCTTCTCCCCAGTGCTCTAGGTGTACATGGCCTGTCCTTCCAGTTCTGCAGCAAGGACATCAGGAAGCTGATGACCAGGTGAGTTTTGGAGATGAGTTTGTCCTCAGTCATCTTCATGTGACCAACAGCCACAGCCTTGGGGGCAATGACACCGAGGTCACCGGGAGAAGCTTTGCAGGGAATCTATAAAGACTGCAGGCTGCTACCTAATAAAGCCAGAAGAGCAAGCTTAGACCTTGGTGATCAGGGCACAACTTCTATTTATGTCATAGTTTGGGCAGCCCTACAATAGCTTCAGTATACTCAGCTATTAACTCACTGGTATGCAAATACATCAACAATTTGGCTCCCTGGAGGTTTCTTCCCTCCAGCTAATGTAGAGTTTGAAGCCTCATCAGTCCAGTGTCATCTAAAATAGCTTAAGAGATTCTTACTATAGTCGGAAATCTGTGCTCTCAGCATTAAGAGCATCACCTAATGCTTCAGAGTTTCATTCCTCTGGATGGATCAAAACGTTAATGAGCAAACTTGAAGCAGTAACATGTCTCACCTACATGTTTTAATCCCTCTTCTCCCTTTGTAGATGGAAATGTTTATGAATTTTTAAACAAGTTCCTTCCTGAAGTATGCAATGCTTCAAAACCTCCACTAAAACTCCAGCACTATATCTCTCGGAGTCCATCCACTCTTTCCCATCGTTATCTTTCCAGTCCTCCGACCGCAACGTGCCCAGGTGAGGTTTCCAGTGGGTGCTTTCAAGGACACAGGATAAAAATCTGGAAACAGTCACACTACAAAGCACTTTTAATTAGCACGTCACCAAACACCTTGCAATGGGCATGGTCGTCATTGCCACATTGAAAACCAGGAAAGTGACATACAGAGGTCCCTGTAAATCAGAAAAAAGGCAGATTTAAAGCAGAAAATTCGAGTTTACCAGGTCGTCATCTTAATCCCACTCTCCTGCATCCTGAGATTTGTAAATCCCATAAAGAACCTCACAGATCACTGCTGCACCACCCAGAAATCAGCCAACGTGCACAAAACATACCCCTTGTGCCTCGGTGCCTTCAAGCCATGATAAAAATCACAATGGTAAATTAAACCTGATCCACAATCACAATATTCAAGCAGTCTCAGATCAGTTTCTGTCTTAATTCAGCCATGTGTTAAGGGCATTAAGAACAAGGACCTGCAAACTCCACCATGCTGTATCGCTTGCAGGGTGTTCTGAACCACAACAACGTTGGAAAAACACTTCCAATAGAAGTGTTTGGGCAAGATGACTTCACTTTGGCTACCAGGATGCCACTGTGGGCAAGGAGAGGGGGAGCTTTGCCAGCTTTATAGACTCATAGAATCATTTCGGTTGGAACAAGACCTTTAAGATCATCAAGTCCAACCATTGTGCAGACCTAGCACCAGGAAGGAGCAGCCCGATGCTTTGAGCACTGACGCTGGGGAGAAACGAAACAAGGGTGCAGGCACACACGGGAAGCACTGCGGCTGCCCTGCTCCATTGTGAACCAAGAAGCAGATCTGAGTTGGTTAAAACAAGAAGTGACACCTGCAAACCAGAGCGGTGAGACACAGGGATCGCAGTCCAGCCCTGCGGGGTTGCAGACATCACAACAGCACACTCAGCAAAGGGGACCTCAAGCAGAGAAAGGCTCTTGCTGATACAGGGGTAACCGATGTACAGGGGCAGTACACAGGGGTTGTACAAGGGGGGTAGAGAAACTGGCTTTCCTAAACAAAAGTATTGTCTGTTGTAAATACCTATCGTGCCTGCTATTGATGAGGG
>JBCJKH010043713.1:6455-17797 GCA_039877255.1 Loriculus beryllinus
CTGTGGGAGAGCACTTGACAATGACATTTTTCAGCTTGGTTGAATGCAACTTCGATTATGGGGTGAAGATTCATGATCTAAAAGATTCATGATCTAAAATTAATTTAATAGAGCTCCTTGTAGAAAGTTGTATTTACTAAAAATTGGTGGTCTAGAGGGATGGAGCCGAAATGTATATGAAGACCGAATTACATTTATATATCAGTTTCACTGTTTAAAAGCTATGTGATGAGGTTGTTCTGGGCTCCCTATGCTTTGTCTCTTTAGAGATAGTTTCAAGTTACTCTGAAGTGGATTAAGGAGGAGAGGTGGCACAGATGAATAAATCGGAAGCATTTTTTTTATCTATCCTCCCTTGAGGAAAAGGGTCGGTAGCCTTTGTTGATGCTGGAAAGAGAGAGATTAAAATGTTCTGACCTGATAGACGCCTAAAGCAGATAGCAATATGCATGGTTCTGAAATTTCCATGCAGGTATAAATGACAGTTGTATTCCTTTTACAATTAAAGAGAGAGGACTCAAGGGCTATCTGGAAAGAACATCTTTGTTCTTTTCCTAGTTAGTGTCAGTCAATGTAAAAAATAATAAAACATCTGTCACTTCAGCTAATAATATTCTTGCATGCAGAGCTCGCCTGAATGAATGGAGAGCATCTAGGGGAAAAGTGATGAGGAGACCTCTGATACCTATGCTTCTGGGACCCCAGTTTAAAAGCGAAGAATCTGGTGATTCTCTAGAGCATGTATTACACAATGAAAAGGTCAACAAGACTCTCTCAGAATGTCTGCAGTTAACTGAACAGGTATTCAGTCCCTTGCCTACCAAGATCCAATCATGTAAGTTCTACTGGCATGCTGGACCTCTGAATCAGATACAGAGGACTAACTGTTCCTCAAGTTCAGCAATATCATAGCTTTTTGCTGACACCTGAAGAAATTAGATCTCATGTAAGCGTCAGTAACTTACTGAACTACCCAATAAGATCAGGCAATATGGTAACATAATAAAGTATAAAAGCTGTAATATGAGAGTACCTATGCAGTAATTAATCTAAAACAAGTTTGCATTTGCAGAAACTTGTCTGGACATCTGAAAAAGCCTGGTTTAAGTAGTTCTGAAGATGTCTATGCATTCTATCGTTCCTTCTACTTACAATAGTGTACAAATAATTCTCATTTGGAAGAACTGGTGAATCCTTAGAGAATTCTTCTGCCAAAGTACTTGTTTTCTAGCTCAAAACCAGCTAAAATAGAGCACCTCAAAATGTTCATTGCATTTAAATCTCTGCTCTTGTGTTGACTTTAGGAATGTCAAGGTGATGAAGTACGTGCCATGCTGGAAGGTCTGACACAGAGCATTCCTGAGGCTAAAAAGCTTGCAAAGTATTGGATCTGCTGTATGCGTCTTGAACAGATGGGTCCTCTCGAAAAGCTTATTGCTGTCTATGAGGAGGCCATTTTGGCAGGAGCAGTGGTGAGCAGCTTGTCTTGAACTTTGAGATTAAGGAATACAAATGCATATAAGTGTGGTATATAAAATATAGCTACTTCTGATTTTTAGTAAATACTTTCATTTTAGAAGAGCCATGTGACCTAGTTGAACATGAAGAATTAGATCTGGTTTGCTCTGTAACTGCTGTAAATACTTACTTTCAAGGAGAAAGGTTTAGGATCATCAAAATACCATATGACCTAGAAGAAAGTAAGGACTGAGAGTTCTAGTATCACTAGAAGCCTAGAACAGAACTTAATGTTATATTGATGGGCTTAATTCTATACTTTATTATCAGCAAGATTTCAGGGCACCAAATACAGCCATAGTGCACCCAATACAGAAAATATAGGGATCACTTTTGTTCCAACTTAAGTCTAAACATCATTAAATAGGGTTTGTAACATGGATATCATATGGTCTTTACCGCTTTCCCTGTAATACCTGTTATATCAAATAAGTTGAAGTTATGATTAATTCTGGAGTTTTTTTCCTAAAACAATACCACTTTTTTCCCCAGCCTAAAGATGAACTGCGAAACACACTAATAGAAACTATGAAAAATAACAAAAGCCTTTTTAAGTCTGAGGATGGTAAGTCCAAGTACTCCATTCTAGTTAAATGTTTGTCATGACAGGTAACACAAGCTATCTGTTGAAACTGTTTGTGCTTATAGTGTATTCTATTTCATGGACAGTTCTCTGTGATATTTTATATTTGCTTGTCTTTGAAAACAACATTGACCAATCCTTTTCAATTGTGAGCATGTTAAAAAGAGTAGTGGAGATGCTTTCATATTCAAACTTTCTGCTTAAATGCTATCAAAGCAACATTGTCTGCCCCTCTTAGCCTGATAACCAAAAAGTAAATAAAACATTTTTGTGAGCTAAATATCAGTTGCTGTTTTGACATGTAAACTTCACTAGCAGATGCATGGTTGTGTTATGTCATAGTGTCAATTAAAGGTGGCATATGTTCTGATTTTGGAGGCAAAGTAGCTGTGTAGATTCCTGTTGAATATAACATAACCTGACAAGCATTTGATAACAGAAACTGACTGAAATAGTTGTTCAGACCTGCTGTGCTGAGAATGACTCATCAGGATGTACTCAGCTTGAGTTTTCAGGTTGCATTATTAGTAACTTACATTGCCGTGGCTCCAAGTCAAAGCATACTTAACTTTCATTCTCATGTAGAGCTTTAAGATTTCATAGATCTCTAAAACATTAATTTCTCTTTACTTGTAACTAATCACAGCTGTACTTATTCAATATTTCAATTTTAGGGGGAACTGTGATAGACCTTCATTTAAGTAAGGTAGTGGAAGTCAGCAAGGAACAAAATACATCTGTAGAGCAGGTTCAGAAGGCCTGCAAGGATATCTGCTCTGATGATGGCCAAAAAGCAGAGAACGATGACAAGAAAACAGACATTAGCAGTGAAGTGAACAAAAAAGAAATGGATTTAGACTTGAAACAAAGGGAAGAGATCTTGCCAAAAAAGAATAAAAAGCACAAGGCTAAAGACCGTGCGAAAAAGAAAGGAAAATGTGAAGCAGAACAGAGGCATGAAGATAAGTTAAAAGATATAGTCCAAGCACTTAATACTCCTGAGAAGGAGAATGACACATCTTCTATAATGAGATGCAATCCACCTACCACTCCGTACTTGGAAAGGTAAGATTACTTCAGGTAACTATGGAAAATTTGCAGTGTCTGGGGCAACAGACACTTTGTCCTCTTGAAACAGGGAGGCACTTCATCTATGAACACCTGGTTAAAAGCTTTTAAGGGTTTGGGGTTTTTTTTAGGATTGCTTCTTCTTCCTTCAGGATGAAGTCTTTTTTTAAAAACAAATTCCTCCTTATTCAAGCTATTTTGCTATTTGAATGCCTCACTATAGAATAATCCAACTCTGTGGCAGAGACATAAATTCCAGTATTAAAATCCCCTCCCACAGGCAACATGGCAGTAGCAGTTCTACACTAAGATAGGTAAAAATAAAGGTAACTCCAGTCCTCCTCTATTTAAATGTAGATGTTGTTATATGTCATATAACAAGGAAATGAACAAGATATTACTGTCCTGTAATGATTCTTAATTGTATCTTGAGACAAAAATCTCGGTAGTAATCTCATGACAAACCAGATGATATTTAAATTCTTTTTTTGCCACAAAGTTTCTTCTAAGATTGCAGACTTAAAGTTGTGCTCAGCTTGGGCATCTGTTAAAGATGGACTTCTGTCAGCTGTCTGCTATCCCTCATAGCAGGAGAATAATTTCCCCCTGCCAGAGTAGGAGGCAATCTTCCTTTTGAAACTCATTTCGGGAAGTTTCCCTGAAAATAGCTTTCCCAAGAAGAGTTGTATATCTGTTTTAACTGTATGATTGGGAAGGAGCCTGCTTCTTTTGGCTATGGAAATGGGCTAAATGGGTATCACGATTTGCTGTTTGTAGCACCTGCTAGATGCTACAGAGATAGTTTGTATGACGGTGTGCCTATGTTCAGTGATGATTTCTTTTTACTTTTCCCAAGTGTGAAGATGCACCATGAGGAAAATGACTCAAGTGCTAAAGACCTGAAAATTGTGACCCCTCTGCGATATTCTCAGCGCATTCGAGAGAAGATGTGCAAGCTGTCAGATACAGTTAAAGATCAAGATCCATGTGTCTCTTCATTTGAACAGCTGAGAGAACTGGAGTCAAACGCCACTGCATTTATCCACAAAGAGAGTAATGCGATTGAAGAAACAAGTGCTGAAGTAGAGTAAAAAGTAGCATTAACGCTACATGGGGGTTAAAGATGGATCCTTTTTAAGAAGAGTTGGGGGAGGGGAAGTGTTTGTTTTTAGCAGCTTTGAGAGGAGCTACCTAAAACTTGTGTAGATCACTTAAGATGAAATTATACTGCCAGAGTCATAAAACTTTTGAATTTACAAGTTTCTGCCTTTTCAAAATCTTGGCAAATCTGGTCTGGTTTAGTACTCATAAACATCAGTGTCTCCATGTTAAATATGCTTCATTAAATACTGAATTAAGGACGAGGCATAACACTTCACATAACAGGTCGTAGTATATTGCTAATGCCTACTGTTTCTCTATTGCAATTCCTATAAACTTTTTAGTGTTGCACAATCTAACTTCTAGCTTAAAAAACAATAATAACATAGTCATTCCAATGGGACAATGTCTACTACAACAACATTTAGTTTTGAAAACTGAAACCAGCTAATAAGATGCACACTAAATTTAAACTGTTGCATATGCTAAGATCTGATACACTAATTACAATGTGACCGTTTTAATGTTGGTTTTGCATTAGTCTGTAGTATGGTGGACTTATTAAACTAATCAACTGAGTTGTATTTGTCCTTTATTTATGGGCTTTAGGCTGGAAACTAATGGCTATAGAATATGGCTATAGGCCAGAGACTGGAATTCTGAACATTATTTCGGTCTGTTCTTAAGTGAACTGTCAGAGCAGAATGTGAAATTTTTCATATTCTGCAGATGCTGAGTGTTTTTGTAACTTCAGTATGCAGCATTTACATGAACTGTAGTTTAAATCCTAGCTGAGCATTCAGATTTCAGAGTTAAACAGATCTCAGTCCTATGGGTAGCTAGAATATTTTATTTTCAGAAGGAACAAGCTCTTGTCAGATGCATCCTGTTATATGCAAAGAGAACAAAGTTTAAGTTTAGTATTGCACTATGAGAATCCTTATCACTGACACACTAGCATCCACTTGCAGTACTAGGAGTAACACATTGAATGTGTCCCACTAAGGACATGGTCTAAGCAGGGCCTTCTGGTTCTTTGTTGTGAAAGATTTAACTGCTGCGTTTTCTGGTTCGTCTGCTGCCCAGGGTTTGTGATTTAAACCTAGCTGGTAACTCAATACCACAGAGCTGCTCAGCCCTTTCCGTCCTTGCTGGGTGGGATGGGGAGGAGAACTGAAAAAAATGTAAAACCCATGGGATAAGAGTAGTTTAATAACTAAAGTACAATATAATATTGGAAATAATAAGGGGAGAGAATATGCAACTAAAAGGGGAAAGTATAAAACCAATGAACACAAGTAAAGCACAATGCAATTGCTCACCACCTGCTGATCGATACCAAGCTGGACCTGAGCAATGACAGGTCCCTTCCAGATAACTCCCTCCAGTTTATATACTAGGCATGACATGCTGTTGTATGGAATATCCAAAACATGAAGGCAAGGCAGCAAGACCAAAGGGTAAGTCAGCAACTTGCTTGTTGATATAAGGAATGACAAAATGAGTAGGAATTGTAAAATCTTAAATACAGCTAGAAAGGATTAGTATTATACGTTCAAGTCTTAATTATTTTAAAATCTGATATTATCAATTATGTATGGAAAAATACTTGAAGGGTATATATTATATTCCAACATGAATACACCACAAGGCTGCAAAACATACACTGTAAGTCTTAAGATTTGTGCTGGAATTAAACTTTTTAATTTTAAAATAATCAAAACTTTGAGGTGTTGCATATATGTTAAATAGGACAGTGTTTTCTTTCCCAGAATATGGTGAAGCAAGTTATTTTCATAATTTAATTTTTAGAGAGAATGTTAGATTCTTCTGAATAAATTTAGCTACACCAAAATTTGCGTGCATGTGGAATTGAAGAGTAGAGGAACCACCTGTTGAGAATGAGCTATGGTGATGGAAGCATGACGAAGCTTTCACATAATTTTCACTGCTTGGTTCAGTGGTGATGTCATACCTCTGCAATACCAATTTACCACAAATGTTTGCTAAAGGTATTAACTCTTCAACATGTTCTTTAATGTATCAGGCAATGTTGTTGCTGGTGGAAGCTCAAATAGAAAGAAAACAGGGTAAGTATCCAAATACAAGTGCAGTATTTGTGTTTTTAGTAATTTAGAATGTTCTGCATTATAGAAAACTTCATATGGAAAATCATTAGTATGCTAATCCATAGATGAGCCTACTATATCAGCTGTCATTTGTGTTCAGATTGGTGGAAAGTGCACGAGAAAACCCTGCAATGTAATGTTTTGATGCCTCCCATATTCAGTTTAGTTCCAAAGTAGATTACCTCATAGCTCTGTCAAAACCAAAATGAACTGAAAAACATCTCGTTTTTCTATGTTTTGGGATACTGCAAAAAATTAATGACTTTTCTTTGCTTCAGGCACATGTTTTCAACAGGCTGTTGTGAAAACAATCTAGTGTGGGCATAATTCTAGCTTTTACAGTCCATGTGAGATTTCAGGTAAGGAAAATTAAGTCAAAGGTGGCCAAGACATCACCTATCAGTACATTATAGCACAGACTGGCTCAGCTATATTGTGTGTATTTTTCAAAACATAGTGCCATTCTGAAAATGTTATTCAAACACAGTGACTGAAAGCTCAGATTTACCTACAGTAAATTAGGCTTGCCAATATTTGTAATTATTGTTGTTAATAGTTGTGGTTATTAAATTATTTCAATCTTCTCTGTATCACAAAACTGAGGGTGTAAAATGCATAGACAACTTTTTTACCTAGAACATTTGCACTATGTACTGAAACACTACACTGCAGTGGGTGGACGTCAGGTGCCCACCAAAGATGCTCTTCTTCCTCGGCTGGACAGGGGAGAGAAAATGCAATGAAAGGCTCGTGGGTCAAGATAAGGCCAGGGAGAGATCATTTACCAGTTACTGTCACCGCCAAGACAGACTCGACTTATGAAAAATCAGTTGTTGCACGTAGGTTGGTGAGTGAGGCTCCCCCGAGCATCCAAGGCAGTCGTGCTTTCCTTTTGGGCCACCCAGCTCCTGTTACCGGCGCCCCAGAAGCAG
This sequence comes from Loriculus beryllinus, assembly GCA_039877255.1. Classification (NCBI taxonomy): domain Eukaryota; kingdom Metazoa; phylum Chordata; class Aves; order Psittaciformes; family Psittacidae; genus Loriculus; species Loriculus beryllinus. The sequence goes on from JBCJKH010043713.1 coordinate 13,787, forward strand.
GGAGGCGGTTGCGGTTTGCCTGAGGGCTCCTCCTGCTCCCCGCCACTGCTCCGCTCCAAACGCCAGCTCCGTCGGGGAGGGCGAGGGTCCGGGGAGCGATTCTTCTCCGGGTGTTGGGGTTCCGGACGCGGCCGAGCGCAGGCAGGGTACCGGATTCCCCGGGCCGGGCCGCAAGGAAGGGAGGCCCACACAAGGGCAGCCTCTCTGGCGCGCCTCGTCGTCACGGCGACGGCACCACAGCCAGGGCGGGGAGAGCGGCAGGGTGCGGTTCCCCAGCGCGGCGAGCACATCGGTACCCCGGCGGATTCCCCTCCCCGGTCACCTGCGGTGCCGGTCCCGCAGCCCCAGAGCAGGAGGTTGGACACCACCATCCGTGTGTAGGTCCCGCTGCGAGGGAGGCGGTGGCCGCCCCCACCATCACCTCGGGGGGGTGACGTCTGTCGAGCCCCACCACCGCGCCCGGGGCCTGGCCTTGCCGCCTTGTCGTACCGCGGGCAGCCGGGCGGGGCCGTGGAACGCAGCGCACCGTGGCTCGGTGTGAGGGGCCCACATGTGCCGAAGTGCTGCTTCTCACCGGCGGCTGCGAACAGGAGCTGGCTTGGACCCAAACACCTAACCTGTAACTGCCTGAGGGTCACCCTGCCAGCGCCTCCAAGTGCTGCTCAGAAACTGCCGGTCATAGAGCCTGCACGGGCTCCAGAGGTTGCCTGGCCTTCCTGATAGGAAAGGCCTAGATCTCAGCAAACCTCCCTTTCTAAAATTCAGGCCAACTAATAAGAACAGTATAAAGTGTTTGCTTATGTTTAGCTGTGTAGGTTTGAGTATGGATATGTTGCAAGTACCCAGTGACATTATCATTTGTGTCAGAGGCTTCCAGAGGACTGCTGGTGTCCAACTGCGCTTGGCTGTGGTCTCCCACAGAACACAGTGGCTGTTCATCTTGCTGCCAACATTAGATCACATCAGTCTCAACTGAATCAACATGAAATAGCATATTACTTTATTTTTTCCTTCATTAAAAGAACAACTCTACGGTATTGTTCACTTCAGAAAATAATGAGTCCCAAAATCATATAATCTCACATAGTACTTTCTGCTGCCTCATGTTTGAACTTTAGGGTGTACTAAGACTAAGCTTCAAGCTTCTGTTTATGAGACACTTGTAAACTTGCTGCTTATTGAAAGTTCAGATCTACAATAATTTGCAGACTTCCAAGAGATGACATTTTTAGGAAGGATCAGTAGCAGTAATAAAAATGTGATAAAATATAAAAAAAGGCATAAAAATGACAGTTTTAAAAGGTAGTGTCTATTTCAATGGCACAAACTTGAATGTTAGAGTACTAATTGTGCAATACTAATTTGCGGACTTCTTCATTTTAGCCACTGCTTTAAGGTGAAGACATCATGGATAAATATGAAATCATTAAAAAAATTGGAGAAGGATCTTTTGGCAAAATATTCTTGGCAAAAGTAAAAGTGGATAATAAGCAGTGTGTTATCAAAGAGATCGATTTAACTAAGGTAAAACAACAAACCCTAGATGGTAACAGCAATTATTTACCTGATTGTGTTAATTGCATTCAGCAGGGGTATGCACTTGGGTTATATTTTCTCTCCTTTGTAGTTCTGTCTTCATTATATAGAGTTAAACTTTCTGAAGACTATACTCTGTGCTACTATAAGGATTTTACAAGCATAGACAAAATACATATTTTGATATTGTGTTTACTTTTTACTTTGTTTTTGTTCTGTCAAAAGCTTTTCTCTACATTCAATACCTGACACTAATTCAGATTTTATTGTAGAGGATTCAACTGCAATGAAAATATTGCCACTGAAATAACGAATCACAATCCTGTGATACATTTATCTAAACCTGTTAGTTTCCTGGGGGTAAGAAACTTATTATAAATATGAGGACATTTTGATGGATGGATACTCAGAGACATGAATTTTTAAGAAGTTATATTGATGAAACTGTGATTGCGAGGAACCAAATAAAAGTTTTCCATTTAACATAACAGGGCAAAGTTTGCCTGAAATGTTACAAAAACTTGTAACACCAGGAAAATGAAGAACTTTTTTTATTCTTTTGAGATCACCCGTATTAGAAATACAGAGTAATCTAGATACTTATTCTTCAAATACTTAAGGGAAGTTCAACTTCAGAGTTGAGCTCTATCCATCAGCTGGCTTAGCAATGGCATTTGTATAAAAAGTTCAAAGGTAGACATTTGCCTGCTTGTATAATGTCATAATTTGGCTTGGCTTTGCTCCTTCCAATATATTTCCAAGCTTACGCCTGCTTTTGCATCACCTTGGTACTCTGTCTTTTTGTATTTGTGGGAATGGTTTGATAACAATGTAACTGTTTTTGAAAAGAGTTAAATATATCATTGCTAACATACAGTTTCTTAATTCTTTGCAGATGCCTGTGAAAGAAAAAGAAGCCTCTCAGAAAGAAGTCATTCTTCTGGCCAAGATGAAACATGCAAATATTGTAACCTTCTATGCTTCTTTGCAAGGTTTATTCTTAAAATTTTTGTTTGATTTGTGATTACAGGAGCGAAACTTCCCAATTTTGCCCAAACTTAAGCCTATCCTCAACCTCTTGCTTACCAGTGGGGACAGGTTCCAACTCCTAAAAATGACCATGAGGTGTCAAATTCAGTCATCACTTGCCCTCTTCATGTGTGTGTGTGGGACACCTAGGGTATCATGGCATAAATGCTACATCCTGCAGTGTCTGCATGGTTTAAGCTGAACTTTAGTCTTGATCATCATAGGACTCCAGAATTTAATGAGAATTTTTTTGGAGATTCAATAAAAGAGGAGAGCTTTTGAGCATAGCAAGAAATAAGTTCTGTTGGCCTGTTTTCTTGAGCAGTATTTTGAGGTATCACTCAAGGATATAGAACTCTTCAGGACTAAAAGAGATAGAACAAAGTCTGTTTTCCATAAGAGCTATTTCCCTGTATTTATTTTTCCTGCTGATGGCTGTCATAAGCAATGCCTTATGTAATAATGAATGTTATGGTTTCTGTTCAGATTGTTTTCTGTGATCAGGACCGTAAATTTTTGAAGGGACATATAAATCTGGTGATTTTCTGAACTCCAGAGTGGTAAGAATAGGGTGATTTTACATATAAAATAGTCCCTGTTGTTTATTTCTACTGTTTGGACACTGTCTACTTTTAACCTTTCCCCTAAGCTTAACTGTATACTTAGTAATTATGGGGGAACAATCCCAACTATGAAGCATTAAGCATTGCCTGTAAAAACATCGGTCTTTCTATCAGTGTGGTCTCTTGGGGGTTTTCTCATGTATTTATTATTTTGATAAGTCCCCATTTAGGTATATTTTCGTATCATAGTTTTTGCATCGGGTTTCACTGGAAGTATCCATTTTTTCTCATTTACTCTTTGAAAAGGGGGAGTAGATAGAAGATTAGCTACCCCTGTTTGAAACAAGTGCCATATAAAAGACAAATAATTTATTGCTGTGTTAATGAGTAACAAAGGAAAAATTATACTTTTCCTTTCAGAAAAGAGCAAGCTATATATTGTGATGGAATATTGTGATGGTGGAGACTTAATGACGCGGATAAATATGCAGCATGGAGTGCTGTTTGACGAGGACCAGGTAAAAGAACTTCTCTTTAGAGGAAAGGGCATATTACGTAAAACACATGGTTTGATTTGTTTGATAGTAGTACTAGCTACTGCTTCTTTTCTGGCCTGTTAAAATAATTGAATGTTTTAAAGAAAGTGGTAATCTTAATGGATGTTTACAACTTGCTTTTTATACTACTTTAAGACCTTAAGTAAATTCATTATTATCATTTTGATGACATTTTTATTCCCCTTTCCTTTCATTGCTCCTTCCATTGTGGCTGCACTTTTTCTTTGTAGTATACTTAATAAGCTGTCATGGGTTTAGCAGTAGCAGTCATTTTTTCTCCTTCTTAGTAGCTGGTGCAAGCACTGTGTTTTTGAGTTTCGGCTTGG
>JBCJKH010043714.1:0-14232 GCA_039877255.1 Loriculus beryllinus
TGGTGAGGCACTGGAATGGGTTGCCCAAGGAAGTTGTGAATGCTCCATCCCTGTCAGTGTTCAAGGCCAGGCTGGACAGAATCTTGAGCAATACGGTTTAGTGTTAGGCCTCCCTGCTCATGGCAGGAGGTTGGAACTGGATGATCTTAAGGTCCTCTCCCACCCAAACTTTTCTATGATTCTATGATTCACCTCAGGTACACACTTCATAGTGATAGTCCCAATAACATTGCACAACATAAAGATACTATGTAGAATACCTGGTAGGGATTATAAGCTTTCTTGTGTTTTGGTGCTGTGTAGCTGCTGAGTGCTGTGGCTCAGGAGCGCAGCTGAGCATATCTATTGCCTCACTTTTGAGAAAAGGTGCCCATTTTTCCCTTTCCCTGCTGCTAGCTCTGGTGCACATAGGGCAGTGTGCTCAATCATTCATTTCACTGGTGTGGCAGAAGATGGATCCTGAGTAATTTTTAATGGATAATTGAACCAAACTGTTTAGATAAGGGGGTATACAAATGCCATGACCCGTTCAAGAAAACCTAGGAAATTTCCCTTATATGAGCCTTTCCACTTTTCTGATTTACTACCTAAATTTGTTCCTGGAAACAACTAGGAACTCTTTGAGAGAAATTATTCTATGGCGATATATGTGGCATGATTCTTCTGTAATTTTGCTTTCATTCACTAGATACAGATCAGTGTTTTTCTTTTCTTCTAAGGTCTCTTTATGTTGTGGGATTGTCAATTGACAAGCTTTTCAAAAGGCAGAAACAATATTCTTACGCACATGGAAGCCTTGCATTGTTTTCCCTACTGCTCCTTTGGCTTGAATCTGTATTCAAGAAGTAATTGTGGGAAGTCAGTGCTCCTCTTCCTAAACATAAACTAGGTTGAACTGCACTCTTCCTGTCTGATATTGTTAGCAAGAGCATTAGAAAATTGCTGCATACCAAGTCAGTCATGGAGAAGGAATAGCAGGATAGCCAATTAGCATTTTTTCACAGCTGGATGCAATGCCTACGTTTTCATCTCCTGTACATGGAACCGTTTGCAATAGAAGTGATGTCAGATAACCTTAATGAGTGGGATGATTTAATTCTTTTTAACAAAATTATACAGGGAAAAGAAAGCAAGCATCTTTAGATTCTGTTGGGGTTTTTTTGTTCAATCTCTTTCAGAGCAGTTAGCCCATGGAGAGAACATGTTTGTTCTGCAAGCATGCCAAGAACTTTGTCAAACTTTTATGGTCTCATTAGCTAAGATCATTACTGAATAATTAATAATGATTTAATTATTATTAAGATAAAGAAGAGAAGGTTAAGTCCTTAATCTTCTGTGTGTTGCCACAGAGAAGTCAGTGAAATACAGTCAAACTTCGAAACAGAAGTAACTAGTGTCTATAGGCCATAGCACCTTCTTACTTCAGATCAAGATTATTAGGTGAATATCAGAGCAAAAGAAAAGAAACCAAACAGAACCAAACAAGCCAACCACACAAAACAAGTGTCAGGCTCTTAATACTTTTGGATATATTTATTTGCAGCAAAGAGTATAAAATACGTCAAAATATGAGAAATGCATCACATGGTTGCAAACTACTAAGGAAGTTCTCACTGTAAATCTGTTATTTTCAAGACTGAACAGCTGGAATGAAACTCTTCCTGCTGCTACAGTTTTCTCCATTGATATGTCCTGGGGATTATTCACAATCTTCTTTCCGATGCAAGGAATTCTCACTGAGGTCATCAAAAGTGTTGTTTTAGGGCAAGTATGAAATATCATATAGAAAATTCCTAGTATGGAAGGAATAATTTAATTCTGTGCTTGGAATTAGGATCAAGCATTTGTTTCTGTAGTTTAAAAACTAATTAAAGAGCAATACTAATTTTCTGAGTGACACATAGACTTACCAGCTGTTTTGAAGATTGTCAGCTTTTAAAATAATTATCTTGTGACATAAAAGTGTATTTCCAAGTCTCAGTTATGGCTGATTTGGGCCAAAGAAATTAGTCAACTTAATCTAATTTAACATTTTTATGCCTTTTTCTTCCAGCATTTTATAAGGAATGATATTTATGAGGCATCCTTATAAGGTGGAGGCGTGTATCCTTTGATACTGTGATTCAGAGAAGCATTTCATCCCTTTGATAAGAGTAAGAAAATCCTCTTTGAAATCACAAAGACACTGAATGCTGATAAGGATGCTGGGTGGATTTTAGGTTAATGAGTCATGAACAAGTGCAAGTTTCCATGAAGAGATGAATAATATGATTGTATTTTGTGTTTTCTGTGGCTGAGCAATTAATTTAAGAATATCTAGTACTGCCATTCAAATATCCTCTTTTAATAACCTTTTCGTTCAGATAACCATAGCCCACGTGATTATCACAGTCAAAAGTAACAAGGCCTTTTCTGTGTAGAAGTGCTCCATTTTAGAGCTGAGTTAGAAACTGGAAGTCTTCTGCAAAAGAAATGGAAAGGCAAGAGTTGGCAGAAACAGTGAAAAAATGGAGGTCTTGAAATGTGAAATGAGAGCTAATGGTATGTGCTACAACAAACTTTACTGACCTACATAGTCAGTTGAAAAGACCAAGTGGATTTAGGATAGACGCCCATCTTAAAAATGTATGTTTTCATGTCCTTGTGCTCCAGAAAATGATTCAGCTCCAGTCATTATTCTGGGCTGAAAAAATGGCTCATAAATTTGAAACCTGTTACAATTCTCTGTCAAAGCAAAGAACTGACAGGCTTGTGTCTTGCATCTAGAGAAATCGAGTCTTTGTTCCTACTGAAGCATTTAAATTCAGTAAAAGTTCTTGGAGCAGGGTCTATCTAAACTACTCTGCCCCTCACGTATGAAGTCAGCAGTGTGGTTTTACTGTGCCAGGGAGTCTGCTTTTCAAGGAAAGATTTGAAGTATTCTCATACCAAAACAATGCTATTGCTATCTTCGTTATCACTCGTGCTCTGGGGTGTCATTTGGTCTTTGTGTCTTAGGGCCTTAAATGGATATTCAGCAGTTCTGTAGGAGTAAGAACTAAACCCCTAGCCCAGCTGAAGTCAGTGGTTTCAGGTTGATATCATACATATATAGTATTCCTTTTTCTTTCTTTTTGGGTGTCATGGAGAGTTGATACAGTCATTCCCAGGTGGTTGAACTGTGTGTGCACTGGGCTGGAGGAGCATTTCTTGGCAGAGGATGAATGGTTTCAAAGATGTTTGTCTCACCTAAAATCCTTGGCCAAAATGTAAGAAACTGGAAAGGCAGTGGGAAGGCTGAAGCATAACGAGATAAGCTATTTGAGGTTAAAGCATCACCAGTTTTACAGTTGTAGGACACATGGGATTACTTGTGAAATCTTCCTGACACTGGAAGATGTCAACATTATGTAGGTCAGTTTGCATGAGAGCATGGTTTATGTATAAGGCCTGTTGTTTTAAAGCAGGGTATAATGACTTACACATTGCCCATCTGAGTGCTCTTTTTTATTGTTAAACTCCCAGTGGAAGCAGCCTCAGTTGGCCATATTTTTAAGCAAGGTGCATCACAATAGCGCATTAGTCATTCTTGCTTGATAAACCCAAGAAGGATGAATGAAAAAGCAGAGCACAATGTTGAGCTCTCTAGAACAGCCTGGTTTTCCATTTAAAGGGGGTGTATGTGAAGACACTGCTGCTACTTGAAAGCTTCAGTTTTAGGTTTGAGAAAATACAGCCTCCTTGGTGCTGCAGGACCTGTAGCAATGGTTGGTTCAGCCCTTTACCCTTTGGAAGAAGAGGAACAAAATCGTGGCTTCTGCCATGGCATGAAGCCATCTGACGTAGCCCTGGAAACAACAGAGCAGAAAAGGTCTGTCTGCTTTGTGTAAACATGCAGGAGCACACAGCATTTTCTGGGCGAGCTGTTTTTTTGTCCTGAGTCAATACATTCTTATTTCTCCACAAATGTGCAGCTAGCTGCTGCCTTACAGCATGTTACACAGTGCAGTTGTATTGCATGTGAGCTGTCTTTGGCACATATGAAAGACTTTTTAAGTAATAGCAAGCAATGGCATGATACTAAATAAATGCTGTTAACCTTTCTCTATTGCAGCATGCAATAAAGGGCAGTTTTCCAGGATTGATTAAATGGTGCAATGCCAGATGTTAGGATCTGTTGGGCTATGTGTAGATTTCAGAGGGGAGAAAAGCAGATTTGATGACTTACAGAAGTACTTTTGCTTATAAAAAAAATACTTAGAGATAGCTTTATAGTCTGCTAGTGGTTGGCAGAAATAATAGAAGGAACTCTAAATGCAAAAGCATGATTTGAGCACTAGTGGGGACACTGGGATGAGAACAATTTCTGTTCCTCATTGTGAAATAATATTTTGCAGCCCAGAAAGCAACCGTATCCTGGGCTGCATCCAAAGGAGCGTGACCAGCAGGTCCAAGGATGTGATCCTGCCCCTCTACTCTGCTCTTGTGAGACCCCACTTGCAGCACTGCGTGCAGTGCTGGTGTCCTCAGCATAAGGACATGGAGCTCTTGGAGCAAGTCCAGAGGAGGCCATGAGGATGATCAGGAGACTGGAGCACATCTCATATGGAGACAGGCTGAGAACACTGGGGCTGTTCAGCCTGGAGAAGAGAAGGCTGCGTGGAGACCTGAGAGCAGCTTCCAGTGTCTAAGGGGGCCTACAAGGATGCTGGAGAGGGACTCTTTATCAGGGACTGTAGTGATAGGACAAGGGGTGATGGGTTCAAACTGAAACAGCTGAAGTTCAGGTTAGATCTAAGGAAGAAACTGTTTACTGTGAGGGTGGTGAGGCACTGAAATGAGTTGCCCAGAGAAGTGGTGAATGATCCATCCCTGGCAGTGTTTGAGGCCAGGTTGGATGGAGTCCTGGGTGACATGTTTTGGTGTGAGGTGTCCCTGCCCATGGCAGGGGAGTTAGAACTGGATATGTCTTAAGGTCCTTTTCAACCTAAACTATTCTATGATATCAATCAGATGCTAGCCAACATTGCAGAATAGTTGCAAAAAATGCAGCAGTAAAGACACCCCTATATACATACCAGGTGATGCTCATAATGTTGAGGCACCAAGCTCAAACACCTGTATGTCTGAAAGCTTAACACTTGGTCCTTCATTCTCACATCTGTTCAAGAACTCTCCTGCACTCTGTGGGCAATATTTTGTGGTGGGAGTCACCTAAAACTGGCTCATGAATATACTGTGGTATGAATTCTTTAAGAATATAAAGCGTTTTGACGTGTATTATGATTTATAAGTTTGCTTTTTTCTGTAAGACTAATTCCATTATAATTTCAAGCTGTGATGTTACACAACAGAGAGAATCATCCTCTGCTGTTGTAGTCCCTTTTATTCTCTGCTTCTTATTTGGCTCTCTATTGAGACTTTGGGACAAATGCCTCAAGAAATGGTATAAGAGCCTCTCTAAGGATTTGAAGGCAATGGAGAGAAGACACAACATGCAACTTATACACTAGGGAATCATGACGACATTCAGTTATTGGTTTTTTTCTGAGTATAATTACAGTTTTAATTAAATTTAAACAGAGGCTCACGAGGTGTCCTGCACACTCTGCTCCTTCTGATGACAGTAGGACTGAAGTGACAGTTCAGATTTGTAGGGTTTTATTCTCCTCCCTCTCGTGGCTTTATACCACAGTGACATTTGTTCCAATTCTGAGACAGCATTTAGGTTAAATATTCGGAATCTAAGTATCTAACTCTGCTTAAAAGGCTGCTTCCAAAGCAGACAATAAGGCTATGAGGCTAAGCTGTTGCTGCTTCAGATGAATGGAAATACTGCTTTTGACATTTTGTGTGTGTCATAAGAATTTGGGTCTGTATTTAGGGCTTTTTAAAACTTCCTTTTAATAATGCTATTTTCTTATTTGCTGTGTTCTTATTTGTGTTCCTCCAAAATATAATTGACTATAAATGAATTGTCTTGACATACTGTGCTTTTTAGGAGGTCACTACTCTTTAAAGAAAACTTTTATTCACAAAGTTTTAATCTCAATTTACAAGTGATGTGTCCTAAAAGATCTATTTCAAAATATGGATTAGCCCTTCCTGCATAAAAATATTTGCCCAACCAAATAAAATCACATGTTTGATATTATACATGAAATAGGTGTCATAAAAAAAGAACTCTTAGCTGCATGTCTTCAGTATGTCCAAGTTAAAATGCAGTTGACTCTGGAATGAAGCTGACAACAGAGAGCACCTTAGAAGTCCATAAAGACCAGACAGCTCAGCAAGAGTCTGAGCTGAGGCACAGAAATGCCGTAGATGCAGTTGCTGTTTCAGAGGAATTGAAGGCTGATAACTGAGCAGGTTCCATAGGTGCATGTATCCAGTGTCACTGGACATACCTTATTGCTGCTTTCTATGCCTCTATCATTGCAAGCAGAAAAAACCCCCAGGAAAGTAGGAGGTAGGGTGGGGAAGATTTGGCTTCACTGTTCTCCCTACTTTGTATGATCTTACCTCTCAATTCTGACGTTCAGGGAGCTGCAGAATGGCACTAGATTTCAAACCTGGGTTTATTCTTGGATTCTTCCCTTACTTAGAAATATAGCTTTTGGATGAAGGCAAAACCAACTATTTCATCTGCTAAAAAAATTGAATGAATTGAGGATGCAGGGAAAACTACAGAGACCTGCTCAGTGGAATGCATCTGAGTTTCCAGGTCTTGCACAGAAATGAAAAACCAGGAAAAACATGTAGGTGTCAAGCTACAGTGATCTGAATATGGGAGACTTGTTTTAGAGATTAACTGGTATTTTTGGGGAGGGAAGGTTATATTTTTTAGTCTAAATTAAAATATGAGTACACTCAAAGTGAGCTTAAACCTCATGAACCAAAATATGGAACCAAAACATGGTCACCAGCAATGAAAAGAAAACTAATTTGTGCTACACTTTCCATTACAAAACCTCAGTATGGTAGATGGTAGATGGTAGATGGACCCTGTCCTGTTGGAAAACGTGAGTTCATGTATGTGTCTGCAGAATGCACAGAAATGGCCTTCTAGAAGTTCAATACTTTAACAAAACCTTAAAAAAGAGCTGAAAATGAGGGACCCCTCACTCTAAACATCAACATCTTGGCAAGGCTTTGAGCACTTGGCATTAACATCAATGCTAGTATTCAGCTGACATCCTTGTTCAATGTGTCTTTCTTACTGCAACTGGCAAGGAACAAGAGCTATTGTCACTGCAACTTTGAGAGGAATGTGTAATTAGATAAATGGATGTGCTCACTGGGAAACTGCAAATCATTTGTATGAGGCTTTTTCCCCCTCCTTTTGTTAAAGGCTCTTGAAGGGATGCTCTTTGCATTTAACAAAGTTGTATTTTTACCATAAGTACTTGGCGGTTTCGATGCTTCAGTGCTCTGCGCAGTGGTTATCAGGCATGGGGTTTTTTCTTTAAGTCTGTGCATTCTCCACCTACACCTTCAGGAGCAAATACAACATCAGGTGGTGTTTTACTGATGCTGAAAGTACAAATCATCTTTTTATTATTATTTAAATAATGACTTTATTATTAAAGTATGAAATGTTCAGTTCTGCTTCAGGACCTGAATAAGGAAAATAATAACACTTCAGTGCTTCCTCCCTGCTTCCAAGATGTTTTTACATACACAGGGCTCCTGGAAGTGAAAAGAACAAAAGTACCTACATTTTGGAAGAGAAAAAAAATTAGCAGCTTGTGCAGGGAGATATAATCATGCTCTGCTTGGGCCTCCTGACAAAAAGGAAGAAACCAAGATGTGAAGGCTAAAGGGTTAACTATAATGCTGAGAGCAATTTGTCTGTTGTTTCTCTATTAATATCATTCATCGACTTACCACTCGTCACCTTTTCCAAGTAGTCTCCCTATAGCACAAAATGGTGCCATAGACAAACCATATGAAATCTTGTCTTTGTTTTCTTTTCATAAGTGTTCGCAAATTTGTTAAGGAAAAAAAAGTAAAGAAAAGTGGAAGAAAAATGTTTATTTTGTAGAAGCTGCACCAAGGAGCATTGAGAGCAAGAGGGTTCTATTTTTGCTGCAACCCATCTGCTGTCTTATGGGCCTCCACGTTTTTGCAGTATGAGTTGATTTTCTTAAAGGAGCTGTTCTGTGACATTGCAATGAACCTAGATTCCATTCACAGCAATCTTTATGATCCTCAGCTTGTGTTCTAAATATTTCAAGCATGCTGTCAGGTCCCAGATTGGACTACCTTCCTCCCCACCTTTAGTTAACAGTTAATTCTCATCTCTGTTTAATTCCATAACTCAGTTTTCTCAGTAACATATTTGTTACATGCATGTTTTTCTGTCTGCAGCATGATAGCATGAATGCATGTTTTAGGTTTGTTTTTTCCAGCAGTGTTGCTCAAAAATCCTTATATTTAAATCTTTTGTTTGCTGGATAAATCTATTATTTTTTCTTGAATGACTTTTTTTCTCCTTTATAGGCGTCTCAGCTCCTTTCAGTTGAAGCTGACTTTAGAAGATGGAAAGCATTTATCTTTCTTTATGAGCGTAACAACCATATGCTTTATTTGAATGTAGGATATTTCAGTATGAACCTCCCCAAAACCTCCCAAACAACAACAACAAAAAAGCCTACCCTTCCCAAATAACCCCAAACCCCAAACTCATGAAAATAAAAAAGGTCCACAAGTGTCCATGAGAGTAGATAGTTTGTATGATTTTTCTTGCAGTTGAATTCAAGAACAACATAAAATGTGAACTGTCCTCATGATGATAGATTTCTCGGTTTTCACAAGCATGAACAGTTGTTACATTCATAGGAGTGACTTATTTTCCTTTGATACATCTTTTTTCATAACTTCTGAATTATTCAATAAGCTACACAGAGTAGGCTCTCATAGGATGGTGAGGGCTAGTCAGTCGTTCAGGTAAAACTTCTGGAGACAGATCACACGAAGAAGTCATCCTTCTCCATTCAACCACCAAACTGCAGCAAAGGCTAGGCAAAAGGGATATAAAACAGGTTATCTTCTCCAACAGCAATTACTCTAGTTGCTGTCAAGAAGTTGGTCATAAATGGGAAGAAGATCAGTTCAGCAATTGTGAATCCTTGCTGCCATTCATTTCTCAGTATGGAGCCTTGAATGAGTGGAATTAACTTGAATGTCCTTAGAAAATAGAACTGAGGCGAGGTTTTTCAATTGCCACCGAGATGCAGTAAAAAGAAAACCAGTATTAGTTCCCTCTTATCAATTGCACAACTATTTTATTTAAGTTTTTCCCATCTCATTTGATGATTTGCACGTATGGATGTGCACATAGGCTTATTGTGCCTATTTAAACAGTAATGGCAAGACCTGAAATGTTTATTGTCTTATATAAAAGATTGTTTTGGGAATTTCTGTCTCCTCTTTGACCTCTGGGGAGCTTTGCCATGTGATGTTGGTGGACCAAGACTTTGCCCAGTGTTGCTAAGTCCTAATACTGGAAATCTGCTAAAAAGCCAGTCAAGTTTCCTGACTGAAGTTGCATTTGAGGTATCTGTATCTCTTGGTGCTGAGCAGGAGAAAAAAACCCTTACACTCAGATGCATTTTCCTGACTTCTGAAGAGCATCTTGTCTCCTTATCTGTTGCAGACTGTGCTGTAAACACTTCTTTAACTACTTCCAGAGCTTGTTTCCACAGGCACAACATTTGTCTGTGCCATCTGATCACCACTGAAACAGAGGAAAATAGTCTTACAGGATCACTTTGTTGCCTGTGTTATACGCTATCATCGTCCAGCTGGTGTTTACAGGATGCCACAGTTAACATTGCCCAGATGCTCTATCTGTGGGAAACTTAGATATCAGGCAGCACCAACTGACAGTGTTTTCCAAATTCAACTGTCTTATCCGAAGTCTAGCCTGTTTATGCAAGCTGGGGTCACTTCATGGCCTGGGTCTGCTGTCAGTTAGCCCTAACAGAAGATAGCACTGCTGAAGATGCTGAAGTTAGTGTTATTTAGGCCACTTACGGCTTTTTAGCAAACATTTGAAAACAAAGTGTTGTGGCTTCCCTGGCAGCCTGTGGACCTAAGAGTATTTCTTAACATTGAATTGCAGTAGGAATACTGCCTCTTCTCTAAGTATAGCAACATTTCATCTGCTTATTAGCAAAACACATGGATATTGCAGGAGTTTCATGATTGTCAGAAGCAAGATTACAAATGGGTTTTAGCTCATATTTTGCTTTGGTCGTTGCTTTTTGGTTGGGTGTATGTTTTTTTCCATGTTAACTCTTCCCCACATGTGCCAGTGATTTCTAATGTCAGTCAGATTAGCTTTCTGGGGATTAGTTTTCAGCTTGCTCTGAAAGGAACACACAAACCAAGTTTGGGGACTTTCTGTCATTTGTTACATGGCAGATTTTACAATGTGTGCATCACACACATATACCAAATGTGCGTACATATAGACACATATATCAATTCACCCTAAGAATTGAAGAAGTAAAGCTATTTTCAGCCATGCTGAAGGGATATCTGAAGCAAACTATACAATTAAACCATGCAGCATCATTCAATCATTTGTAACAACCCTATTTTTAAAGCGGGTTCTCTGCTGTTGTGTATTTCTGTTTTAGAAAGAGGCTTGTTTGTGTGTTTGTTATTTTGTCTCCTGTATAGTTTGATCTTAGACAAGAGCCTTTTGTGTCCAACACACAAATGCCCCTGTTACCTGAGGTTCTACCATGCTTTTGAGCTTGTAAATTGAGGTTTTGTCCTTTAAGGACAGGAGGTAGGGTTCTTTTAACTGCTTCATATCCACATTCCAAAACCTATTTAAAAACTAAGTCTCGAGTCCAGCTGACGATGAGCTCTATTTTCAGCTGAAACTCCCTCCTCCCCTACTTCACCACACTGTTTCTGCTGCTGCTCCACTTGTGATAAAGACCAAAACTGTTGTTTGGCTGACATGCAGAAGGAGTTATTTATCAAAAGAAGGCTATTCTAGGAGGATATGCTCTTTAAACAGAACAATGGGGATTTTGAAGATAACCAATTCAGTACTACATAAGTGTTAGATCTGTTTGAAATTGTTTCTGTTGGAAAGTAGGCGGGAACCCTGGTATTTGGCTTTGAATCCCTGGCTTGCAAGTGTCAAATGGCTAAATCCAAATTAGCTGCCAACTGTGCTTTGTACAGGAGCTCATGCTTATCTACAGGGCATGAGCACAGCACCTGGGGAGAGCTGGGAGCACAGGGAAAGGGGCCTCAGAAAATCCAATTTCACTGTGATCCAGCTGTACCTTGTGCTTCACACGGGCTTTTTTGACCCATTCATGGTGCTGCCCAGGTCAAACAGCAGCTCCTAAAAACAGATCTACCTGCAGAACCACCTTTTACTGTTAGATCAGGTTATATAGACATGTTCTACTGATATAAATTAACTGGTTTCTGGACATGCAGAGAAGTATCCGTAGTTGATAAGAAGGAGGAAAAACTAAGGAGAACCTTATGAGAACTTAGTTCTGCCCAGAAGATCAGCAGGTGCATGTGATACATTTCTGTTTGCTCACCCCTTTTGTCAAGGGGGAATCTCACCAAGAATAAAAGGTGACCTTCAAAGACAAGGAGAGGAGCACTACATTCTCTGTCAAGCACTTAGATGGCTGTTTCTCTTTTGAGCTATGACAATGCCTATTTTTCCCTAATTAAATATTTTGTTCAAGTATTTTCTCGGAAAGCTGTTTCTTCTCTAGTGCTGATTATACACAAGTGACTTATTTAAGGCCACACAGTGAATTGCTTGCAAGAGCAGGATGATACTATCTGCTGACCATCTAATTAAAACTTAGCCTAAATATGCTTGGATGTTTGAAGGTGGTTCAGGAGAACACTGAAGGTGGTTCAGGAGAACATTCTTCCTGAAATATCTGTTCTGATTGACCATACAAAGAAAGGTCTTTATTATTCACCTTGTAGACATCTCCTGGTCCAGAATTCAGGTATAACTTCTATTTTCAGCTGTAAGTTTCCCACCTTCTCCCTCTTCCAATACAAATTAAAGCTTAAGTTCTTTTAAGTGTGGAAAGAGTCACTTCAGTGTCCCCTACTTAACATCACTGACACAGTTTGGCATCTTCACCTTGAAGCCTGGATTTTTTTCCATCAACATTCCCATTAATAAACCCCATGAAAAACTAACCCTTTACAGCTCTTGCTTTACAGCCAAGTGTGATGATGTGGAGATGACAAGGGGCAGTCCTCTTGTTTCTGCAAGAGCCAGCCTTGTTTGACTGGTTTTAATTCTGTGACCCAATTTCAGAGGCTGTATCACACAACCAGGACGGAAAAGTGGACTCATGGTAATTCAGAGAGATGTAAGGATGCACTTTGTGCAGCACATAAGTTGTGTAGGCCGATTATTGAGTTTTGCCAGAGGCAGTGCTGGCACAAGTGGCAAACACTGAACCTTTTTCTGTGCTTGCTCTGAGTAAGCACATAGCAAGAGGGTGCAAGGATATCTCAGCCAACAGTGACAGCTCCCTAGTTTCCTGTGGTGAGCAGTCCTTGTGGAACTACATGCTGTGTTCAGCTGTTAAAACTTTGAAGACTGCTTCATAGGCATGTTGCCTGGGTTCTAACCAAAATCATCCTGTTTGACTGAAATAGATTCCTGAAGAGGGATGGAGCTTTAATTAGTGTGCCCCAGTACAGATTTATAGCCTATATTTGTCTTTATGTCTGAAAATGCTGTCCTTGGCTACTTTTTTATCTTATCAAAGTCAAGAAACCACACTTCCATTTGGCTATGTGTTTTTTTGGCTTAGTTTTGACAAGGCTTGACCTATCTGCGTAGATTTAACTGACTGGGAATAAAGATTGTGCCTAGCTATCACAATAGCTCATATACATTGGCAGAGGTGGTGGAAACCAGTTTTTACAACAATGTAAGGGGCAGAAACCCTACTTAAGAGGAAATACATTCCCACACTTCAAGTATCAAGCCATTTACTGAAGGAAGCAATTATAACTCACAGTGCTGCTGGAGCCCAGTGAGCACTCCTCTGTTTTGGGGGTACCCATATGCCCAAGATTGCCACCATATGAGCTCAGCATATTGATTGCTGCTGCTTGAACTCTGGACTTGCTTTGCTGATTGGTTGTTTGCTTTAACCGCAGCACTGGATAGAGCTTTTGGAGACTACCACAACGTAAATAAATACATGTATGTTCGTTTCTAGCCTGTTTAAAAGAATGTGTATGCCAAAGAAGGGGAGAAAAGCTGACTCATTTACATACTTTTGAGATGCAGAAGGTACAGGAAGCAATGGGTTTAGGGGAGGGCTAGTAAAATTACTACATAAGGGTATGACAACAAGGAAACAGGAGAGTGGTTAGATGCTGTTAGATCAGATTCATACAGATGTATTTGGCAAGTGTTGCTTATTTTGCTATTTACTATATAGAGGTACTTCAAGCTTGCAGAAAAAGCCTTATTCCACAAGCTTGCAGAAAGTCTTATTCCACAAATCAGCATGAAGAGTGCTACTGAGGTGGGTGGTTTGGTTTTGTTCAGGTTTTAAGTATTAGTTTTGTTGGGGTTTTCTTGATCATACATAGGAAGAGATCACCATTTTTTATTAGGGTGAAAATGCTAGGATAGAATCAGAGAATGACATACATAGTAAAGGAGTTGGGGTGTACTAAATAACTGTGTTGCTAGAGTTGTCCCTAGGCTGGCTTTTTGTTCATCTTTTGCATTAGTGATATTTTTCTCTGTGCTTTTGCCTGTGTTGTTATAATTTGAAATATGATGAAATATGCTGCCTTGTACCCAGTTTTATATTTCAGCAAAAGAGAGACTGCAAATAGAAAGAAGACATGAATTCACAGCTGGCCAGAGCTAATTTTGTGTAGTTACTAGCTTACATCATTGTTTTTTCTGCCAGTTAGCTGTTTGAAAGTAAAATAGAAGGCATGGCATGGTCTGAAACTGAGGCAAAGTGTGGGGTTTCAGACAGCCAGCCTTTTCATGCCATTGCCAAAACACCTCTCATTTACTTTGTGTTTATAGACATAAAATAGGGTACAATCTGATGGGAAACTTCAGTTTCCCGTCAAAGGTTTATTTGCTGTAAACATTTTCTCCTTGAAACTTGCCATGAGAGAGAAATGTGGCATAGGACATGGCCATGGACTATCACAGAATGTGACACAACAGCCCGAGGGAGAAGTGTCAGTGCC
>JBCJKH010043716.1:0-12239 GCA_039877255.1 Loriculus beryllinus
CCTTTCTTGACTTGTTTGATTAGAAAGGGCTCAGAATTTGACATTATTGCTCCATTTTCTCCCTCCTCCTTTGCTCTGACGCACCCAGGCGATCACTTATCAACATCTTAACAGCTTCTCTATAGGCTTCATGTTCCCTGGGAAGGAATTAAGCCTTCCCTCATGGCACAGTTACTTTTTCATTGTTCCTTGTCCACCTCTCTATTTTCGCCTTCAGGATTCACTTTGGGTTACATGGCCAATGACATTCAGCAGAAAACTCAGGAGTTTCAGACAAGCCAAACTTGTACTTAAAAAAAAAACTGCACTAAGAACAGCTTTGCTTCAAGCTGCGCTCTTCTTATGCGGACAACCCATGTATGTTGCTGATTTTCTTTGAAGTTGTTGACTCTATGGCCTGCTCTTTAAATTTTTATATCTCAAGTCACTGCCTTTGTTCTACCTACTATGACAAACCTCATTAGAAAAAAGATCATAGTGAATTATATAAAAATGCATGAAGGTAACATGCTTAGTATTACTCAATTACTATTCCCAGAAGAAAATACTATGTTTCTTGTATTGTCAAGGATATTAGCTATGGTTAAAAGTAAGATGGCAAGAGAAAGATAAAACATAGATGCTGTACACTCATTATTTCACATAGCTTAACACGTGCCTCATTTACTGACTTGTGTTTCAATAGAGTTTGAAAACATTTGTAGTTTCTAGGAAATAAATAATCTTATTGTGAAAAAACCTGAGCACCCTGAACAGGTATTAAGTAATTTTAACTGATGCTGCTTGCAATTAGGTTACATTTTAGAACCTGACATGACAATAGTTCCAGGTGTTTCCTTGCTATATTGCAGCTCCACATTAGAGTAATTTGGAGGTACTACACAATTTCCACCAGGAAATGAGACAACTCACAATTAATGAGATGTTTAGGAAAGTCGCAGTCTGGAAAAACTGAGGGTCAGGGACTACAGCATGAACATATAGCCTCTAAAAGGTCTCCCTAAGCAGCTTAAAAATATTCCTTAAAGAACAGTCCTGAAATTACTTAATTCAACTGCTTGAGGTCCTGAGCAACCTGCTGTAGCTGACACTGCTTCAACCCGGGATGTCATACTATATCATCTTAAGAGGTCCCTTCCAATTTAAGTGCAATTAAAATTGGAATTATCAATTGGAACCATTTTAATTGAAATCAAATTTGACTTAAAAGAGAGTAAAAATTTTTCTTTTTTGCCAAGGATGCAAAAAAGCCTTTTTCGGAACTGCGCTACTCCAAATGCATTTGTAGATTGCTTGAACACAATTATCTGCTTTGCAACTGTACACCTGACAGTTTCCTGAAATGACTTAAGCATTCAGAATAAGATGATAAAATTACGGAGCACTCATCTTTCAACTAACACAACTGTGTCATAATTTACTGTTATAGCAGACTGATAATTTTACTTATTATTGCAAGAAGCCTTTGAAAAACAGATAAAATATGTATCTTAAAGTAATGACAGGCAATGTGCATTGTGCATTATGCATTTGAAATAAAGACCATAACAGCAAAACCAAATATGAGCAAGAATGGCTGAAAATTTCAGCACTGCAGTCTAAAAGGACAACCTTCTCATTTCATGATAAGTTGCTTCCCATATATCTGTGTATGCAGTACTGAGAGCACTTTATCCCTTCATCTTTCAGAAAGATCAAGTCAGTAAGCATTTTAATCTAGGACAGACCGCATAGATTTTTATTTGCTTTAAGTATAGCAACAGAACATATTCTAATGGGTGAAACTTCGTATCACAGCCATTATTTCTGTATTTAAATAATATTTAACAACTAAGTACACTTAAATAAAAAGGACAGATCTATCAGCTGGCTATTATTTGCCCTTGAGGCTATTTCGTCTCCTTATTTTCCACAGTCATTATTCTACATAAAATTGACAGCATAATATTCAAATAAATAAATCTTCTGCAACAGCTATTTCTGATCAAAGGTCACTCATTTTTTTACATCTTCTAGGCCATTTGCCAACAGATGTCAATCACTGAAACAACTGCTAACCTTTCCCCAGGGAAAATAGGGTCTATGGAAGCAGAGAGTCATTCTGAACCTCCACTAAAACTCAATGCCCAAACTATGTAAGAATATCTATTACTGTCCTTTTGGCTTTAGATTCTATTTTGTCTCCTTTACTATCATTAGTCATTACTTAATATGCATTACACACTACAAAACATTGGCCCTTTGCTAATGCACAGGCTTTTCACATACTGTGGAATTATTCACCATCTCACAGGACTGAAAACTATCAGTATGGATCCTAGCAACAACAAAAGGTCATATAACTATTTTTAAAATGCCAGCCATCCTGTTCATAAATGCTCACAGGACAAGTAACAGTAACTGCTTTCATAGTGTCTCCAAAAAGTAATGTGTCACAAAGGATTTATGCTTGTGATGCAATCATTCCTTATTGCCCAAATTGTCTAGCAGCACACAACTGTGTTTCTTTCTTTATAATACAGTCCCCACCACTTCTATAGATACAATTTGCATCATTGATCCTTATTTGACTTACTGAACAGTGTCCTTAGCATAAAAAAAATAGAGACAACTGTAACTGTACCATCTCAGTGGCCATGCATCTGTTTAAGCTCACTAACAAAACTAGTTTTCTGTCCAATAAGATTATTATTCAGTTTTTTGTTTGTTTTTTTTTTCAAAGGGAAACTTTACATTGAAAATTATTCCACAGCAAGCCAACATATGGAACATTCTGTAGCTAAGAAGCATGCAGTACTGCAATGGATTATTCTTTTAAAGAAAAATACATGCTTCCCACATAGAGCTGGCATCAACAGCAACAACAACAAAAACCAGGTTCAAAAATATAAGATAAAGGAACCTGCTAATTTCCTGATTATACAAAATATAACTAAAAATGTTAATTTTTAATTCCTATTTTCTTCCAATATTCCTTGATTCACAAAAAGCACATCATGCCTTTTCTCCTAAAAGTAATTAGATAGGTTTTCCCTTCATAAACCAAGAAAGAAAGAGAAAAACTGTCAAGAATTGAACACAGGATGGGGATATGGATATTTTTGCTGTCTAAATAAGGTGCTCAAGGACACTAATTACTCTTTTAACATCCATGTAGAAATAGAAAGCATTAAAATTTTTCTGTGGCCTATACCTAATTCCAGGAGGCCTCATGGTTGTGTCAGATGGACAGCAAGAGTTCAAGACAGACAGTGAAAGCATTGAAGGATGCAGAGCATTTACATGGTCTTCACAACTCTAGATCCTCTAGACCTCCCTCCCAACACACGTAAGTGTTCATTCACCTCAGCTGACCCTATTACTATATATTCAAGGGTATTGTTGAAGATTTTCTGTCTTTAAAAGAAATGTGCACCTAACAAAGCAAATAACACCCTCCCTCACTGATACACAGTTTACAAGGTTTATATCTTGCGAAGTAATTAGGTAAAATCCAAGAAAGTGGATACACACAGTTAATTGATTCTTCAACTATTTTGCTTATGCCAAATGTATATGGGAAGCATGTATTTTGATTAAAAACAAAAGTTACTTATTTCTACTATATAATAAATGAGGAGGAACAATCATTTTTAAATCAGACAAAAAAAGATGCAAAAAAGTAAATTAAAATATCTTTTATTCTTAAGATAAAAAGCAGAAGAATATTAGTACTAATAAAATCAATATGGAACAAATTATTAGATCAGGAGATAAAAAAGTTCCTTGAGAATGAAGCACAGGGGTTTCTGTTTATCTCCACTGTGGTTTTAGCTGTAAAGGTTTCCCCTTATCTTCCTTTCTCTTCTTCCTATAAACAAAAAATGTTTCACAGAGTTTTCCCAGTTCAGCCCCACAGCTACAACTACAACCAAGGCTGCACATTTATATTCTAATTCAGAATGATTTGGGTTTTTTGAACAATTCTCAGATGAAATAAGGTAAACTTCTTAATAAGGTCATGATGAAAAATATTCCTACCCCCACACAGTGCAATAATAAAGTTATATACGTTTTTTCTGAGGACTTTCACTTTTTTTTCTTGTCACCCAAGAGAAACAGAAAAAGGTTTTCATAGTAATAACAGTAATCTTAATTGTTCCAACTTAAAAACTCCTTGCTCACAGAAGTTAATCTTATGTATCAGATAGAAATAGATAGACTAAATATTATTTCAGGTTCTGTGTAACTGCCCAACAAGCCACAAGTCTCATCAATTAATAATGGAAAACTAACATTCTGTAAGAGAGTGAAAACAGTAGCTAGGGGTTATTAATGTCAATTGACATAAACTCCTATGGCTTGCAAGAAGCATATCCTTCAATAGCTGCAAATGCTTTGCTCCAAGCCCAGCATACCTGGAGTACTGTACATAAGAGTGTTCTGCCTATAAACTGTATAAGAACAACAGATAAATTATTTTTGACCCATATGATTACTATTCAGTGCATATCAGATCCAATATGACATTCATCAAGTAATTACCTTTTGACAAGAATCCAAAAAGAAAATACTTAGGTAGTCAGGACACAGGCAGAATGAGAAAGAGAATGGCAGAATGGCTCCACTGAAGGAAAGACTCTAAGACGTATAGCACGACTTATGTAGCACTATGCACTTAGGACACCAAGTCTCACCCAGAAGGGTTATAAAAAAAAGAAATAAAAAAACCCCCTACAAAATCTCAAATACTGGGTATCAGACCTCTGCTAAGCCTCAGCACTTACTTAATTGTGTGCAATTTCTCAAGGTGTTTTTGTCATGTATGCTGGATTCTAAATAGATATATTAATTTATTTTCTGTAAAATAGTGACAATTCAATTATAAGGTACAAACGATTAAACTAAACTCAAACATTCTTCCTACCTGAAAAGAGTTCTTAAACTGCCTTGACTTATATATGGCACAGGTGAGTAATTTGTATTCCATAGATATTTTTATTTCTGTTTTACTTATTAATACATTTATGAGTTCTCATTACGATGTCATGAGATGCAAAATCTTGGCTTTGTTGATGATAATACCTACATTGCACTGATCATGTGTTTCTTTTGCAGTTAAAAGAAATGGTTTTGAAAAAACTGTCTTACTTGTACAGAGATATCCTTTATATATCTGATATTATTTTCTAAAATACACTTATCCTTACATGAGAAACAATAAAAAAATTAATAGGGTACCACAATTTAGAAAAATGTCTGCTCATAGTTCTTAACAAGTATGGAATTTGTCAAATAAAATAACTACATGAGAATTTAGTATATATATTTCTAGTCTGCTCCTCAGAATTCTACTAGTTTTAGAAACAAAAAAAGAAAAGGCTTGGATCATCTTGACCTAGTTAAAATTCATATTTTGCTCTTACAAAACAAACTAAAACTCAGAAATACCAATGTCACAATGTCAAAGGTCTTTCTTTTTTTCAGTGTCGATCTTCCACACAAGTGCAACAACTAGAAGCACCATATTCATTTGTAACAGCTAAGGCACAGAATTACTACTTAAAAAGAGAAGTAATCTGCTACATAACAAAATACGTCTACAGACTTTAATCTCATCATAATGATGTGATGGATCTCATACATATCCTAATAAACCATCACTGGAAAAATTGTTTTTCCAGTTAAATTACTCAATCATAGAATAAATTTGACCTAGAAAAGAAAATTTCACAATAGCAGAACTGAACATAGAATATCAACTAACTTATAATGTATAATAATGTGTGGAAAAAAACTACGGAGAACAACTCTCAACTTTTTTGATACAAGGCAACACTAGGTTGCTATTAGGCAATGTGAGCGTATAAAATGCCACTACACTACTATTGTCTAATTATACTAATATGATATCATTCATTATGTAATACAATTTTTACACACTTTTCACCCCATTCTCCCTTTTATCAGATTTGGTTAAACACAAAAAAAAAAACAAACCCACAAAAATCAAAATAACTTTCCTTTGTCTATTGAGCATGCTTGGAAAAAACCACCAGGTGGCAATGCAGTGTTCAAGTATTTTATTTTACATACATGTTACAGGGAAAAAAATCTGTACCGAACAGCATGAGGCTCTCTTTCCTAAGCTACTTCCTCTTTGATTAATATTAAATAACACATAAGCAAAAATTTTATTCATCACAAGTGATCAAATACCACTCAACCAGAAAAGAACAGAATTTAAAAAAACGTGAGTTTCTAAGGTTGTAAAACCATATAGCTGAAAAAAAAAAAAAAATCTACAATTTATTTAGAATGATGAAACAGGATAATTTCAGGAAAAATCACTAAAAGGAAAACATTTAGAAATGCATTATCATAAAGTTATCAAAATACTATCAAAGACTGAATTAACCAACAATTAGTTGCTAGATAGTTGGCAGACTGCACAAACAATACATCTACACATTTTTACACATTTTGTAAATTTACATGAAGTTTGGCATCATGCTAAGAACCAGATATTATTTCTCACACTTCCGAGGTTTAAGCCAATTGCAGTAAAACTATGTGCTAAATGAATCAAAGTATGAATGCTTGAAGTATTTATTTCTCCTTTGCATCAAGCAGGACATAGTGATCAAAGAGAAGAATTGTTTCATGAAGCAAGATGCTTTCAGATATCTCAAAAAGCCAAGAAGTAATGCTAGAATCAGCTTCCCATTCAGTAGATTACATCTAATATCCACTGTGTGCCAAATTAAAGTTCATCTTCGCAGTTACTGTTGCAGTCTCTGAAACCTCTGGAGAAGTTCATGGGGACTTCACTGAATAGCTAAAATGTCCAATTAGCACTCATTACATCTACTCTGAAGTCAGTGCCTAAAACAGCAAAGCTTAAAGCAAAGGATCTTTTCTTTCTTTTTAGAGATAAAAAACCCCATAACTTTTAGAGTTGTAACTTCAATCATAATTGACAGGAAAAGTTTAGGTGTGAGTAAGTCCAATTTAGTTTTTTCATATGCGGATATTAGAAGAAATTTCTTAAATAATTTGTATTTATCAATGGAATTGCTACTGGAACTGCTTACCCAACCATTCTTATATAACAAACAATTACGCTCTTGATGTGAAATAAATCCACAGTATGTTAATAAGTAATTTGAAACTGTTCATTGCATTATAGAAATTATTTAAAACATTAACTGGGAATAAAAAAAAAAAAAGCATCTTCTGTCAGATAGAAGCAGAATCATGCATACAAGATAAAGTGCTAAACAGGTACATCACACAGTTATGAGCAAGCTAATTTAAAGCATGTTTTCCTGCTAATGTAATAAATATTACCTGCTAATGTAATAAATAACTCTTTACTTTATGCCCCGTATTTCTATATTTAAGTGATAAATAGCACAAAGTGGTAGAACGATTCAAGACCTGCCTTTTTGTGATGTTATTTAAGTGCCTTTCATAATGACAGCTCTCATGATCAGAGACTGAATCCAATACAGCACAACCTCAACTATTTCTTGCAATGTTTATTTAACCTGCTTTTCAATAATAATAAAAAAAAAAAGACAAGAATACTAGACTGATACTGTTTACACATACAGCTAATTCTTTGATATAATGTCAGTCCTGAAAGCCAACAGACTGTCAGAGTTGTTATCCATTTTTAGAAATAAAACCAAGAATTGAGCCTATGAAGTATTCCACATGACTTTATGAAGGTAGGTTCTCATGTTCTTGACAGATCAGAGAAGTGGCTGGAAGTGTATTTCTAACAGATGGAGAAACTCTTACTTTTATTACTCACTATCATTTTAGTACAGTTGATAACAAATTTATAAGAGAGCTGAAGCACTCTACTAGGAAAAATCTAAATGACAGTATACAAAATACATATTTCCAAAAACAGAACTCTTTTTAACATAAAATACTGAAGTTAAATACATAAAGAACACAAGATCTGTGTTTTCAGGTCTGGTGCTTAGAAATAAATTCAACAAAAGTGATCAGAAAGAATAAGTCACAATTAGGATAACTATTTAGCATACTAATGCAACAACTTTTTTACTATATTCCTTTTAACAGAGAAGAAAGTACAGAAAAGCAACACATCTCTAAAAGTTGACTCCCTATTTATAATTATATCATCTCATAAGTATAAAAATATTCCAACATTTTTATTTTGCTATTAATTGTACTTTAATGCTGACACTTCAAGGACGAAGTAAACTCACAAATAGAACTGACTCAAGAGACTTAACTATGTTGTCACCATCCTCTGCCTCTGGTTAACATGTTAATACAACAGTAGAGAGTTCTGTTTTCCAAGTTGCTTCTAATTACATGCTGCATCATGCGCAGGAAACCATTTCTATTTTCAGAGTACAGATAAGTGCATCTTATTTTGCTAAAACTTCTGTTAAAGTAAATAAAGTTTTTTTTGTAAAAACACTTCAGGATTGCTGAATAGGCCTCATGAGCATCCAAAGGAGGGAAAAAAAACGAAACCAAACCAAACCAAATGACAACAAAAACAAAGAACAAAAGCAAAAGCAGGGAAAAAAAAAGCAGCAACACGTTATTATATTCTACCTACTTCTGTGCAAGTCCTCCCATTCTCAAGCGACTTTGGTCACGACATGACCAAAGGCAGTAGGATCTGAGATTTCAGTAAATCAGATTTTTCCTTCGCACTTACATTATGATAATCAACCCTCTTGGTGATACAGCTAATTGAAACTATATACAGGATAAGCAGATCTCATATGGTAATATCAAAAACCCCATGTTACATTTTACTATAGTAAGGCATGATCCAAAGATTCCCATTACAGCTTTTCTTTCTTATGACAGCATCAGGATGAGAATATATTCTGTACATCTTAAAAAGCATTGTATGCTCTTTCCCTTGCTGTTATCATAGCAACTACATTACTTTACCAAACAAAAATTAAAATGTATATTTACTGCTCTTCCTTGCATTGGTTAATCAGAGGAAGACAATACACAAAAAAATTATGAAATAAAATGCAAAAAATGAAGCCAAGTTCTTATTTATTGTCACATTCAAGTACAGGCATCTGATGACTGGCTGTTTCTTTAGTTCCTTAAAAATGGATGTCATTGTAAAATTTACTTTAAGATAATCTATAATGTTTATACTAAATTTCAATTAAGAGGCCTCAAGTTAAATTTACAAGAATTAAATATTAATCAAACAGAACCACTTCACCCAGACACATTCAAAGGGTACCTGTGATGTCTATCTAGGCTTCAACATCGTATTACAAATACCTTTTGATGATATCATCATATAGAGATCACCAACTCCTTTGCTTGCACACACTCCATAAGCTCCAGTTTTCTTGAATTTAAATATATTCTAATCTCAAGCCTTACTTGAGGAATACCTTACTTTATAGTGATATTTGCCTTCCCTCCATCTACATTTCCAGTCACTACAATATTGAACATATAATCAGCTTTACAGTATTATTAAAAATACAATCCATTGAAAATACAAGATATGATTTAAGCTGTTGTCCAAAATGTATGAAGACCTACGTCCTCCCTAAGCACCAGTTTACAACAACCAACACAGGCTGGAAACAAATTTAAGAAAATACAAAATCAGAGCCAAACTTCTGGAGCAGTACAACAAAAGCTACCTAAACCATTCCAATGCCAAAAGGAAAACTACTAATAACTACAAACCTAATTAACTAATTACAACAACATGGGATCAAGACATCCATTAAGGATTAGTGTCCTTTAGTGCCATAGAGCAAGACAGTTTAGAGCAGTAATATCCTGCTTTTTTTTTCATTATCCAGTGAAAAGTGAAAGAATGAAAAATCAGAATTTCAGGGTCACAGACAAAAAATTGAATTCAAAACTACTCAACTGTCTCAAAATTGGTGTTCCCTTCATTTATATACAAAGATAATTAATCTATAGTAACAGTATGAAAGATACTTGGTAAACATGGCACCCTCTGCTTGGTTTCTGAAAAACTGCCTGTCTTATCTTCATTGAATTAAACTCTTCAACCATGTATCAAGCAGCCCTTTCAAAAACACATTTAGTTGCTCACTTTTCATGGTTACTAATTTTAATGTGCTAGATCTATTTGTTGTATTACAAAAATCAGTAGCCTAAACCTAAACTGTATTATCTCAATTTCCAAAAGATTCTTCCCAATAAAGTATATAGTCGAACAGTTAAATCTAGTAGCTCACACTAAGAACACAGACTGCAACAAAGTCTTTCAAGTAAGTTAAATTGTTCTGGAAATAACTTTCCTTCAGTAGATGAATGATAACATTGATTTCACATTTAGTATCTGATTTTAACATACTTGGCTTTTTTGCATCAAGTTCACACAACTTAATACAGTCTGAAAAGATACAGAAGCTACTAATTTTTTTTGCTGCAGAGTTTGAAATCCTCTTAATTTTGTTTCAAATCACTGTAACATCTCAGTATATATTTGTACTTCTTTGTATTTATTAAGCACTTTGTTCCAAACCACGTAGTAACCACAGAGATAGAGATTTACTTACCTGATCCCCTTTTGGTCACAACCTTCAAGCTCTGAGTTACAGTAGCATACAAGACAATCAAGTTGGGAATAGGAGCTTTCATCTTCTGTCTTTCCGTGACTGCTTCCTAAAATACCAAAAAGAAGAAAGAAACACTGATTTTATATTGGTGTTGAAATAACCTTGAAGTAACTAATGATAATACTGACATTGTGAAAATGTTGAATACAGTGTTTGTGAGCAATTTAATGCACAAAAAAAATTATCTACAAAAAATATGCAAACTAAAATCACCATAAAACAAACACATGCACACACTACATTTAACGTTGGTGCTTAAGTTCCAGTTTCATCTACTCATCAAAAATACATTGGGTCCTGTTAAAACTTTCTAACAGATCTCCAAAATGAAACAGTTTTGATCAAATTATTCTATGAAAAATGTGTGATCTTTTCACTAAGCCTGCAAAATAACATCTAGCTCTTTTTTTTTTTTTATCATATAATCTATTCCCCCACCCCAAACAGGAAAGAGAAAATAATGCCCTTAATCATTAGTTTTGCTTCCATTTATTAATTCCACAGATTGAGCACAAGAATCACAATGAAATGAAAAAATAATTAAAAGCAAATCTGGTCATCTTCTTGGGAACAGTGAAATGAAAAACATAAGAGTGCACCAAAGGCAGCAAAAGACACTCCCACAGATGTAGCAAACTTCCTTTTAGATGAGCTGAAATCCCATAAGCAAGCTCAAACTAACACTAAATTAGAAGAGGATGATATTAGGATGAGAGAGAGGTGAATCACAGGATGTGGCTCATCCTTCACCTCTAAGATGTTATAACGGATGGCAACCTAGCTGAGATTTGATTCCTGCTCATGACAGGGAGACATAACAAAGTTAGGTTTTTGTCACAGTGTATTTGGCAGAGTATATATGTTTATGTTCCTCGTAACTGTTTGTCAGAAAGAGGCAGGAAAACACAGGTGTGCAACTGTTCTGTGACCTTCTTACTTGGTCGCACTGGGGCACCTGGCCAGTGCTCTCGATATGAACAACAGTGAGATCATGAGAAACTGCATGGTCCCCTGAGTAAACAATTACAGATCTGGCATAAAGCCGGTTGTTTTTCTAAGCGTATAAAAGCCAGATCCTCTTGTAGCCAAATCCAAAGCCTCACCTATGGGAGAATGCACCATGCAGGCATTTTCCCAGTTACCTGATACTCCTAGCATCAGTTGCAATGGGGCTTAACAGCTTGAAGTGTGAGACCGGACAATGATTTGGAAGTAACTGGTGATGTATTTCTTCTAAATCACTATTCTCTCTATGAAGTAAAGATATGATGCGTTGCTAATTTTCCTCTGTGCTATACATATATGTACCTCTGATTCGCTTTATTGTGCTTATTTACTCTCTCTATATATACACATATATATATGATTTGCATTAGTGTGCTTGTTTGGTTTAGTGCGCTTATTCACTTTAGTGTGCTTGTTTAATAAACTGTGTATATTATATGGTTATTGTGAGGTCGTTTGTCGAGTACCCTGCCTTTTAGCAGAACAGATATGAATAAAAGTTTTGCATTTCTATTACTTGTGTCCTCTGAGGATTGGGTGGTATGAGCAACTGGCGCAAGAAGGGAATAAACTTTCTGTTAATTCCTTATATAACCAGGAAGGTGTCATCTCATCATGATG